>OX637660.1:3863679-4142198 GCA_951802225.1 Euspilapteryx auroguttella | reverse complement strand
ATTATAACTTTTGATACCTACCTACAATATCTTTGGAAATGAAATAAAATCAGCCGAAAGACGTCCACTGCTGGACATAGGCCTCCCTCACAAATCGCCTCACCGATTCAAAGTCAAAACTCAAAAATTATTTTTTAACAGACGAAAAAACAAAAAGGAGGAGGTTCTCAATTCGTCGCGTATTTTTATTTTTTTATGTATGATCACGCATATAACTTTTTACTATGTGGACCGATTTTAATAATTCTTTTTTTAATCGACAGGGTATACCTTGAAGTTGGTCCCATAAAAATTTGGAAATAAAATTCTCACCCTGAGGGTGGGAAAATAGGGTTGACTTTTTGGTCGGCGGGTCGATTTATCCATTCACAGGTTGCATTTCCGTGTTACATTATAACTTTTGATACCTACCTACAATATCTTTGGAAATGAAATAAACTCAGCCGAAAGACGTCCACTGCTAGACATAGGCGTCCCTCACAAATCGCCTCACCGACCGGTCGTGATCAAACCCCATCCTGTTAGTCCCTCAACCTTCACCAGGTTGTGTGGCCACCTTGTGGGGTGCGACCACCCTGCGAAGGGTGATTAGCTGGGGTCAAAAAAATTAGCCCAAAAAAAACTGAAAAGCAAAAAATAAAAACTTTTTATAAAAAAATTAAACCGCCGAAAAAACTGAAAAGCATTAAATAATACGGAAACATTTTCTATTAGGCCTTAATTTACTCACTTCTTAAAGTAATTTTAAATTACCAAAAAATTTTGAGTCGGTGCCACAGAATCAACGAATAAAGATCACTAAATTACCTGAAATTCAAAGAAATAACCGAAAAACGTATGCCGCTGCGCATCGCGCTTTACATAGATAATGAATTTGCTTGTGTGGTGTGGCGCCGACTTAAAATTTCTTGGTAATCCAAAATTACTTTAAGAAGTGAGTAAATTAAGGCCTAATAGAACAAGGTTTCCGTATTATTTAATGCTTTTCAGTTTTTTCGGCGGTTTAATTTTTTAAAAAGTTTTTATTCTATACACGGTCATTTTTTCATCGTGGCGGAAACTTTCAGGACTAAGTCTTTGCATGATATATGACTAGAATAAATTGTAAAAAAATATATAATATTTTTATGACTTTTGTTTTTTTTTAAATTTGGAACCTCCACCCTCTGACCCGTCTGGCACCAGCTAAGCCACCGTAGGTCATTGCTCTGATGCTACACAACATTTTTAGTTTTTTTGACAAAAACTTTCGAATGTACATACAAGATACAAGTGTGAGCAAGGTTAATTATTTTTGTATTTTGATTTCAGGAAAAAAAAAATATACTTCAGTATATATATTTTGTTATCAATGCAGATAATAATGTCATATGTTTTCATGGACCACTTACCAATATGTTTAATACAAAAACTATCACAATAAAAAATTAAATGTACTAAGTGATTTCATTTCTACAGATATATTTTTTTAACTTTAACATATATAAAAATAACATTAACTTACCGATCACAATCTAGGACCTGCCTTAGCGAGGCCTCAAGGTTATCACGAGTAGCCACACTGTCAGAGTAAATCAGGACATTGGGTGATTTGGTATTGATTAGTGGACGGGTCAGCTTGGCGGATTTGGGCGTTTCATCCTGAGACGACACCTCGACTTGCGACTGTGATTTCTTCGATCCTGTAACGCTGACTATCCTTTTATGAGTAGTTACAGATTTTATCTGACTCGAGATGTTTAATAAAGAAGCGGATAGTTGACTGGTTCCCTTCTTCAAATCTAAAGTAAGGCTTGACTTCTTAGGTGTAATACTGTGCTGTATTTCCACTGTGACGTTTTCCACTATGACATTGTTATCATCTCCATTGACTGGGGACTTTGAAGGTGATTTGTTTTCTTCGAGGGATTTTGTAGTGTTGCAGCTAACGTCAGCTAAAGTTATACTTTTTCTAGTTGCATTCAGTGTGTCTATGCCGTTGACTGTACAGCCGTTGCCATTCATTTCAATGCTGTTCTTGTCTGTCTTGATGTCGACGACTTTAGACAGTTTTCTTAGTAAGGAGGCGTGCATGGGCCATTGGAACTCTGATGGAGCAGCTTTGAGACCATGTTGAATTTCGCTTCTGAAGCTACGCATTGCTGGGTCTGTGGCTTTGTTGGGCTCGCCTGATAGTTTGACAGCTGAAAAATATTCGTATTAATTATGAATATTGATATTTCTCTGCCAGTCCTTCAGTTAAATTCGCAAAATTGTGTTAACATACCATTATGTACAGTAACATTGTCTTTATAAAATAAGTTTAGAGATTTATTATCATTATCCAGATATGTCTAAATGTTAGGCTCTTTTAAAGGATGACTTAAGGGCAATTCTTGGCATTTTTTTAGAAAAAAAAATTTTGCTTGTATCTAGATAATTCACCTCTATGTTTAATTATGAAGTCAGTTAGAGTACATAATATGATGATACAATGAGACTTTGCATTCAAATACTAATTAAAGTAGTTATCAACTTGTTATTGCTATGTAGATGCTAATTCACTTATTATTGTATGTTTTGTGTGCGCAAATAAAGATGTCTATGTCTAAACACAAACCTAAATCTACAGAATAAGTATTAACAGAGCTACTTGACTCTTGAGCTCATACTACTCTTGAGCAATTAGATAGGAATTTAAAAATCAAATTTACAAGAATATTGGTAAGCTCAGATTGCTTCTTGATTCTATGCCTTTTAGTTATATTCATAATCATCATCCATATTAATAAAATAAATAAATAACTTACTCTGCATCCTAACAACAGGCAACTTGTGATTGATGATGAACTCTCCTCCAACAAAATGGAAGCCCGCCACGCTTAGGTGCTCAATGTTGCTACGCAGAACTATGGCCAGGTGCGACCCCGCCTTCCAGGCCACTGGGGAGCCCATTGACTCTAACTAAAAAAAATATTTGATATTTAATTAAATTAAAAAGCTTTTTTTACTACTAAGTATATAAACTATTAAAAAATGTAAAGCAAACCAAATATATTTAATTAGAATTATATTTAATCACTAAGTAAAATACAATAAACAAAATTTAAGTCTTACAGTAATAATATTCTGGGTAGAGCTCCCTTCATGTGGCTCCATCTCACACTCAAGCAGCAGGTCTACATCAAGGTCAGTCTCCAAGAATGTCTCAGCAAAGCCCAGCGGCAGCCCGCCGGCGCATGACACCCAGTCTGTGAGCTCTATACACTGGTTGGGCTTCATACTACAGATGCGCGTTGCATTTGTGTAGTCCAGCAGATCACAAAGATATGCATTCTTTGGATTAGTGCAGAGTTTTGAACTAAGGGTTGGAGTTTCTAAAATATTTATAAAATTATATTTATTGGGAATTACTATATTATACTTACTAAAATAATAGATTTTTTCCATAGAGACCTAGCCTATCTTTTTTCCTTGTTATTAAACATGATAATAATAATTATACCTAGGTAAATGATAAGAAATTATGTAAGTATTTGGGGATCATATAAATCTATTAAACCTACTTAATAAGGTCATCAAGGAGTGAACAAACTTTTAATCAGCTATTGATTAGTGGTTATATTATATCAGACTCACCGGCTGCGTTTTCTGGCACCTTGCAGAAAGCGACGCTCGTGTTCCCGCTGAGGAACTCCAGTAACCGCGACCTGAACGACCTGATCCGCCAAGTCTTTATGAAGGTCATTGCTATATAGATCGGCGTAAACAGCATGATGATAACCTCGTCCGACACAACACCTCTAACTCTAAGTAGAATACACCATCCTCTCGAACTCTGAAGAGTTACGAAAGTGCGACCCGCGTATCGATTCTAAAGTCCATCGGTAGAGGTTCACACTGAACTCTGTTGCTGTATTAGAAAATACTGTATTATGGTGTTGATAAACACTTTCTACAACAAATTATGGTTCGTTATTCCTGTTATAACTAAATTTAAGATCATTTTAGAAATTTATTTATCTTTACCACTTCTTTATAACTTTTTTCATCTTTTTTTGAGTGAAAATGAAAAATAATTTATTTAACGTTTCGTTTCTCTCACAAATATAACCAATACCAACAAAATACAAAATCGGTGTTGTCTTTCGTGTCTTCCTGTCTTTGATTAAACCAGAAATAATGCGTCAACTGGAACATAGTCTATGTCGCGTTTAGTTATTTTTATAAATTTTGTTCGCGCACTTAATGAGGGGTTTTCAAAGTGACAGAAAAGAAAAAAAAAAGTTTCATAATACGCCGGTAGATGGCGGTGTCTAAAGCTATATAAGAGAAATGGGAAATCGAATATTGACTGAATCTTTGAATTGGATCATTTTCTGCTAAGTATAAATCTTAATTTCACCTACTCCGTCACTGCCTCAGTTAAATTTTAATTTTTATGTTTCATTTTGAGCTATTGAATCATTCATTTCATCTTGACCTATTGCTTCTGGCAGAGCGCCATCTAGTAGCAGCTTAATGAAACTTGTTTTTTTCTTCTGAGCTGTCAAATTGAAAACCTCTCATTGCAGCCTTAAAGAACGAAACGCAAAAACTGCGGCATTATTCAAAAAAGTTTAGAAAAGTTTGTAAAACCAGCGTAGGGTAGACAAAAAAAATTGTTGCAACAAACAATCACGTGCGGTTACTCACGTTTCCTCGCTTACAAGCACAAATACTTGGAAGTCATTATTTATTGTGTACAATACAATAAGTAGACTTAAGTAAACAGCCGGCTTAACTCATTAAGCGCGAACTGTTTACAACAACGCAACTTTAATTACCTACCTACATTGATAACGTATGTTCAGACATTATAATTTTCTCACTTGTAGTTTGTTACCGCACTTCGCGAAGTGAGCGCATGTGTCGCATACCCCTGCTGATCTAAGTGCTTCGGTACCTTATAACTGTGAATTTTAAACTTAACAAAATGGAGTTAAATTTTATTACAACCTTAATCAAACATGATGTGAATTATAATGTGAAAAAGTGTTTTAAAATAAAAAAATCTTTTGGTAAGTTAATTGAATAATAAGTAGGGTACTCACCATAGCCATAGCTTTTGCCGTGCTTATTATTTTTCGACTTACACTTGATGGTAAATGGAAAGATCGAATTCGTATAATCCGCAGTACGAAGCATTTTGCTGTGTTTCTAATACTTTTTTTAAGGTTCCGGGTAACTACTCGTCCCGGGACCTTATTAATATGAATATTCCGTCCGTCCGACTGTCAAAGGCTCAACGGCTCCGAAACGGCTCAATAAATCTAAATGAAATGTTTGCACGAAAATTTTCTCGTAGTCCAAAGAATACTGACAATTAAAAACAAAAAAAAAACGTAAATTGAGAGATAAATGCAAAAAACTTAGTTTAATCAACCAATTTTGTAAAGCATCTACACTATGAACCGGGTTAACAGGCACCAAATAATTAGCATTCGCAACTTCACTTCATGTATAATAACAACACAAATACTGAAAACTTTGCTAAAGCTAGCCAATTTTACACAATTTGATACATTTCGTTTGGAACCTTCTAAGCGCAAGCTCTCGCAATTGGCCGTTTATTTCACTATAGTTGCTATATTAATACTACTTTACCCCCATAACAAATAAGTCCTGCCGTTTTAACAACAGCGACCATCGTGTTCTTTATCTGCGCGGCTTATACCAATGAGCTGCCACCGCTTAACCTACTTACTGTTTATAACCCTTCTTGTAACTACTGTAAGGACCTTACGCCCTTAAAATACATAGGTTAAAGAAGTACCTTACTGTAAATTAGGTACTTCCTTAACCTATGTATTCTACTAGATACCTACATACCTTTTTTTTTATTCACTAACCCCTGTCACGAAAACCCAATGTATTGGCAAGTTTGTTCACAGTTCATTAACACAGAGTTAAATAACGACACCTATCAATTTTATGTTTATTTTATTATCGCATTATGATACTTACTATGAACATATGAAATTACAATCTGCAAATTTTGTTTAATTGAGATTAATACAATACCTAATGACAAACTGTCAAATTGTATGATATAAAACACCGAATTTTAAAACAGCTGCGTTTAAAATTTAATCGATAAAAAAATATTACAATACTTATTTGTTATTTTAAAATTTTCAAACCATTAATTACTTATTCTAAAAATTATTATTTCTTTCATCTTGTTTCAGATACCAGAAAAGAAGAGGTAATGGCTATTAAAACTAAATTTCCAAACAAAATTCCTGTAAGTATTGCTTTCCTATTTTTCTTAATTCAGTTTAGATAATCTACCAGTAGTAGAAAAGGTTGCAGAGCACACTAGAGGAAGTTTTGGTAGTAATTATCCTCATTTTTTTAAGAGGTTTATCTTAATATAAAAAAAATTGATAGGAAAGTATATAGTTTGTAACTATACCTGTTTTCACCTGGAAAAAGCCTTATTGAAAGAATGACACCAATACAATACAAGTAATTTTAAGATGTTACGTGTTGTTTCAGATAATAGTAGAAAGATTTCACAAAGAAAGAAGTCTACCAGAGTTGGAGAAGACAAAATTCTTAGTGCCAGAGGAAATAACCATGTCGCAGTTCCTAGTTATCATTAGAAATAAGATGTCCATCAAACCAAGCCAAGTAAGTTTCAATTCATAATCCGACACACAACATAAAAAATAAAACAGAATATACTTACATACTTTTTATAAATTGAATATACTTATGTAAACAACAAAAATACATAAAAAATATAAATATAGAATTAGTAGGTACTTAGGTAGGTATACCTGTATGACACCGGTGAGCCAAAAAGTTTGCTGTCGCAGCGAAATACAAAGGTGGATTACCCTAGAAAACTAGTAAGCTGATAGCCTAAAATACATTAAGTAGTTGATACAAAACCGTAAAAGCAATAGCTACACATAATATGTGGTTTTCAAACTACTTACATTGTAAGAATACACACTTTTAAAGTTAAATATAAAGGTTGATTTTGTTAAATAAACTTATATCTTTTCTTTTATACTTAATTAATTACAAGGAAATAAGTAGATGGGTTATTAACGCGTGCGTTCAAAGATAACAAAATAACAAATACACCTACTGTTCGGGCTTTCGTGTGCTCCCGAACTGATATTGTGCTGTCTGTGTCCCCTTGCTCCCTCAGGAAGTTGCAGTAAATACAAATTCAGGTTTTCGTGATAATTTAGAATATTTTTTAATGAGCGTAATGTGTTTTACAAGAGTCTTGGATAGGTAATGGTGGGACAATATTAACTTAAAACTAATCACAGCGCTGCTATGCTCCATCACGTCATTTTTCGCGTTTGTGATTGGCTGACGATGACGCGATGGTCCGCGTCCTCACAAAATGGTTCGCACCTGCCCGTGAGAGGGCGCTGTAGGCCGCAACATGCCCCCGGCCTTGGAAGTAGTGGTTTTCAACATCTGCTTGGATCAGGCGCATCTTCACCCAGCGGCCATATCCTTTACTACATCGTCTGTCCTTTGTGGATGGTCCCGACGATGTGATGCAGATCAGGTAAGTATCATGCAGTGGAGGAAGGTTGTCGATCTTCATCACAGCCAATGTGTTCGGTTGGAGATGTCGTCGGCGTGTGTGCATTTTCTCCATTGATGCGTGATGCGTGAGTAAAGCGTGCTCTGGAACGTCTCGTTGATAACCATAGGTGTGACCACGGTGCTGCTGGCTCAGCTCTGGCAACGAGCTCACGACGACGCGACGTGGTGTGTGTGCGCGACGCGACGACGGCTCGTCTTTTTCGGTGGGTGGCGCAGTCTGTGCGTTGCGTGGCACCACGACACGGCCGACCAAGAGGTAGGTAGGTATAGGGACTGAAGTAGGTAACAGGGTATTCTGCGGACAAAGGACTCAACGACGAAAATTTAGGAAGGAATCATTGTGTGTAAATACCGTGCTATATGCGTTTGTTGTCCATCGTCGTAAACCATATTTACACGTGCATACCCCAGCCAAATACAAACCACCAACTGAGCCAAAGGAGATGATTAATTTAAATTAATCTAAAATAATTGTGTAATCAAAATAATTTATTTTTAAAGCGGTAATTTAAATATTGTATGAAATTTAACTAATACAATTAATGTGTGTGGTATAATTTAACAGATACTTAATAAAATAAAATAATATATTATCAATCTACTAAATACTAAAATGTTCTTTATTTTTTTTTGTGTGTGTGTTTGTATGTGCGTTCGCTACCTATCGAACCGTACTCAACGAGAAATTATTTTCGCTGGGACAGATCGATAGGTAACCTTTCTATTTTCTCAACTCCTTTACGCTATGAGCGCCCGCACGTCTATTGTTTATATTAAAACGTGTGTGTATATTAAAAAAACAAACAGTGGCGGCGGTGTGCACCATGCGCGGGGATTGAGAAATCTACAGAAATTTGAAATGTGTGTAAGTATGTGGTTCAGAAGATGTTGCCTTCAGAGATAAATTTAAGTATATCTATGTGTGAATGAAGTGTGTGTGTGTGTGTGTGTGTGTTTAGTGATAGAAATTACCAAAAACATAAGTTGACTGACTGAACGGAATGCTCACGATATACCTACCTTTTATCTTTATTGCGTGTGGTAGCTATAGATTTATAAAAATGGTATTCGCGAGTCCGCTCATCAGTCTGAGTGACCTTAGGGTCTGGCAACTCCTTATCCATTATCATGTGTTTAGAAGTGTGTGCGAACTTACACTGTATGGTCCTATTCCTGTGTGTGTGTTGGTTAATAGGCCCAGTGATTATCCAGCCAAATTTAGTATTGACTAAATAAGGCCCGCTGTGTAATCTTATTTTTCCTTCGGTAACTAAATCCCAAAAAACGTCTGCCCCAATTAGAATGTCAATGTTTTGACAATCTAAAAAGTTAGGATCAGCCAATTGTATATTGTCTGGTATGTCCAGATGTGTGTGCTTGTCATATACATTTGGCGTCTCAGATGTGATTTGTGGGAGTACGAAGCATTGTATGTGTGTAGTGTAGGTGTTTATGTGTGACTTAACTTCAATATTACAAATTTGTGTGCATTTTGTAACTGAGTTTCCTACACCGTGAATGCTATGAGTGGACTGTATGAGTGGTGTGTTTATTAAATTGTGAAATGATTGTGTGATGAAGCTGCGCTCGCTCCCAGTGTCTAGTAGTGCGCGTGCCAGGTGATAGGTATTATCACTACCTAGTACCTCGACTAACGCGGTAGACAATAGGACCGGTCGCAGCTGCGTTGTGTGTACTTTTATTGATAAGGAGTCCTCGGAACCTGTGACGCCTGAGGAGGCGGGGGGGTCAACGACAGGTACCGGATTCACTTTGAGTAATGAGTGCAAGGTTACGACACTGCTATTATTGAGGTCACTGGGTAACTCATTATCAGTGTGAATGAGCGAGTTGTGTTTTTTAAAGCATTTTTTGCATGGCCCTAAACGACAAGAATCAGCTGTGTGTCCTGAACGCAAACAATTCTCGCACAGCTTGTTTTCGTGAATAAGTTTTAGTTTTGATTCTAAATTGCTTTCCAGAAATTGACTGCAAG
Source organism: Euspilapteryx auroguttella (assembly GCA_951802225.1). Taxonomy (NCBI): domain Eukaryota; kingdom Metazoa; phylum Arthropoda; class Insecta; order Lepidoptera; family Gracillariidae; genus Euspilapteryx; species Euspilapteryx auroguttella. The sequence continues at coordinate 4,132,603 of OX637660.1, read as the reverse complement.
AATAAATCGGATGGGCCTGCTTACACTTAAAACACAACTTGCCACCGCGCGACTGTGTGTGAGTGTGTGAGTGAGTTGGCTGACGGTCCTGCGCCTGCGGCTTCGTTCTGGAAACATTACAGTACATTTTTTGATAACCACTGTTTGTGTTAGATGCCTGCCTTTTAGTATCCGGATTGTCTTTCGTATGCGTAACTTGAAGTGTTTCCAGCATGTCGGCTCTGTTTGTGAGAAACTGAATGAGGTTATCGACTTTAAGTTTTATGTTCGCGTTTCCAGTTAGCAAGGTACCTTTATAATGTTCCCATTCACGCTCTGTAGTCTTGTCAAGCTTGGAAACTATTATATAAATGACTAACGTGTCCCAGGAATCTACGGGTTCACCAAGAATTTTAAGCGATCGCAAGTTTTTAAGTGTGGTATCAATAAGTTTTCTAATAGAAAGGTGAGACTCCTTATTAATCGGATTAATTGAAAATAATGATTTTACGTGGTTGTGTATTAACAGCCTATTGTTGTCGTAGCGATTGAGCAGCAGTTCCCAGGCAATAGTGTAATTTTCAGCTGAAAATCCTAATGCATCAATCACCAGTACCGCACTGCCGGACAATGATGTCTTAAGATAATGAAACTTTTGAATTTCAGAGAGTTCATTGTTAGTGTGTATAAGTGAACGAAAAGTGTCCCGAAATTCCAACCAGTTTTCGTACGAGCCATCAAAGGTAGGCATGGGAATCGTAGGCAATTTAACGGATGAATATTTATTTTTACACTCATTAGATTTACTTGTGGTCTCATTCGGGATTTTGTCCTCCTGCATGGAAGATTCAGCCAACGCTATAGCCACATAATAAACATTTTCGAATTGGTCGCGCTGCGCTAGTTGCTCCTCCAGGCAAGAGGCATCTACTGATTCCTCGATCTGAGACTGAATGCTGCTTAACTCAGTAAATAAAATAGCTGCTCCGTTCAAACGCCCTTTCAGATCTATTTGATTCTGACGAGTTATCAGCTGTTCACCGCAGATGGTGTTTACTTGTGCAGCGAATCTAGTCAGACGTGATTTTAGGATCCCGCGTTTTTTTACTAAGTCCTGCATTAGTTGCCTAGATGTATCTTCAGATATGCCCCTGTAGGGTGATTTATCGCGTGATTTAGAACTATCTGAAGACTCGCCTTTGGTCATATTGGTGATTTGTAAAAGGTGGAGTACTTACGTGGCGATATCGTTGACAGACGATTTTTAACTTGTGACACTGCCGGCGGCGGCTGCACAACAACTATCCGACCCGGGTACACTCTGTAGTTGATCACTGTAATTGGAAAAGCACGATATTCACACAAATGAATGAGGAAAGGTGTGGATGGGGTGGCTGGTCGACCGTACCGAATGTGCGTGTGTATTTCGTCGTAGCTAGGTATTCCAGGCCAGGTCCAATCTTCTCCGATGCCAAATGATCGCGTCCTGAACGTCTCCTTGTGTGTGAGACGGTCTGCTTAGCGCCTTCCTTAGCGATGTAGGGTCCACGTCCAAAGGTCAATTGCAGCCTCGTGTTAAGTGATCCAGCGAAGAAGGTCCAAATGTTCGGGCTTTCGTGTGCTCCCGAACTGATATTGTGCTGTCTGTGTCCCCTTGCTCCCTCAGGAAGTTGCAGTAAATACAAATTCAGGTTTTCGTGATAATTTAGAATATTTTTTAATGAGCGTAATGTGTTTTACAAGAGTCTTGGATAGGTAATGGTGGGACAATATTAACTTAAAACTAATCACAGCGCTGCTATGCTCCATCACGTCATTTTTCGCGTTTGTGATTGGCTGACGATGACGCGATGGTCCGCGTCCTCACAAAATGGTTCGCACCTGCCCGTGAGAGGGCGCTGTAGGCCGCAACACCTACATTAACCTACTTACAATAATGTTTCTTACTCTTGTCTGAAGTAAATAAAATTATTCTGTTAATGACATTTTAGTGCTGAATGTGTATGTACAGTACAACCCCTGTGGTGGGTGAAAGACGTAAGTTAGGTAAAGGTACCATTTTGTCTAGAGTGCATTACTAACTTACCAAAGGAATTAGGAACATCTTTTTTTATATATACTTATTTGCTTTGCAACAACATACTGAAATAATGTCCGGATTTTAATTCCCGCAACTTAAACCCCTATTAAAATATTGTACTTAGCTCCTAACAAATTTTTGAGTCCGGTCAGGGCGTTCTTGTTTGGCACGTTAAAGAGTATAATAGGATGCCCGCTATAAAATCAGTATAGAAAATAGAGACTATAGATTTTACCGAACTTCTAAAAAACTAATTATCACAAAAAAAATCTACACATTTTTATACAAAATCCTGCATCAAATTCTGCACCTGTCATAAAACTTGCTAACTTTTGACTCAGGCCCTCTACCTGATAATAAACAACCGGTCCATGCTGAGCATGAGCCTCACGATGGCGCAGGCGCACGAGCAGTACAGCGACGAGGACGGCTTCCTCTACATCACCTACGCTAGCCAGGAGGTGTTCGGCTACCAGGACGGTGAGTAAATACCTATCTACACTATTATAAGAAATGCAAAAGATTCCTACAGGAAATTTATAATTGAATGAAACGAGAAACGTCAATAGAACATTTAGGAACTCGGTGAATTATTGTAATAACCTAATGTGGCAGGAACCTATGCTGACAGAGGCAACCATAACGTTTGAAACAATTTTAAACCGTATGTTAAAAGTTCCTATCCAGATGAAGAAGGGACTTACCTACTTATGATAGGTAAAAGGTTTAAAGATAACCAAGGAAAGAGTTAGTAAAGCGAAATACTGTACTAGAAACTATACAACAGATCTAAAATAGATCCTTGGAAGAAAATAGATTTCAAAACTTATACGAGTACTCATCACAAAGACACATGTATCAAAAATGGGTTGATGTTGATGATGAGACGTTATGGCTGGCTGTCCCTAACAGTTTATATACTTTGCTACCTAGTTAATAAAAAAGCTTATCACCCAGGCCAGGATATAATTAATTAATTACAATTGTTAGTAGGCTGGTTATGCAAGTTTGTAGGTTTCATATCTAGTTGGCTAAACACGATAACATGTGGAAATATTATTTTGCAGATATCACTCGCGCGAGTCAAGAGGTCCAGGCAATAAGAAACAGATTCCCCAACAAAGTGCCGGTAAATAAATCAAGTTTAATTATCTTTTGTTGCTAGCGTGATACATCCCAGATACAATTTATAGTGCACTGCCCTGTCCCGATATTTACGAGGTACAAATACTTAATTGATAGTTTTGCTTGCAATTCGTTTCAACTCATGTTTCTATCAAAGTTTGGAAAAACAGCTCTCTATGTTTTCAAACGACTCAATTTTAAAATTTAATCAACTTATTCTTAAATACCTTTAATCTAGATGGGCAAACCATATTTTAATCCATAAAATATAACCATAGTAACCATTTAATAGCGTCTTTTGCGAAAAGACCACTAAAACCAACTAAATAAAAATTATTTTCTCTAGTTGTTCGTGGAGCGCTACAGCCGCGACCGCGAGGTCCCCGAGCTGGAGCGCAAGAAGTTCCTCGTGCCGCAGGAACTGACCATGTCTCAGTTCCTCTACATCATCCGCACCAAGATGAAACTGAGGGACTCGCAGGTGAGCATCAAAACTAAGTATACTTATACCGGACATTTGTACCGGACATTTGGCGAACGTATGGATGGACGGACGGAACACAATAGCTCCGAAGTTCAGAACACATTTTTGTTATTTTGTAAGCAATCTGTTTGATAATTGAATGAATGAACCATTTATTGCACTATATGAACGAATAAAAAGTACTTAGATATCAATTATAGTAACGGGTGGGCGACTTAATGAGAAGCGATTGCGAATCGATACGATGCGAATTAATGTGGTGCGGGTGCAGTGTTTTGTTCTACGTACCCGTGCGTTTAGCCACGTAGACCACTTGGTACTTGGACATGTGGTATCGAGTTATCGATCGACTGTATATATTTTCCGTGCCGCAAGATACAAGATCGGCAACGCTTCGCGTTCGTATTCAGATCGGTTACGTAGATTAAAAAAAAACATAATGGTATTTTTTTGTTGACATGACAGGCCCTGTACCTGATGGTGAACAACAAGGTACTTGCCAGCAACAGCCTCACCATGGCGCAGGCGTATGAGCAGTTCCGCGGGCAGGACGGCTTCCTGCACATCACCTATGCTGCCCAGCAGGTCTTTGGCTGAACGGTTAGTTGCTTTTTTACTTATCTTTTAAAGTGGCCATATCGGCTGTTCAACAGCCGGTAAAATAGTTGAATATTACTTACTACTAAGCTAAACTAAACCACAACCAAACCGTTAACTTTTTAACCGGCTGTTGAAAAGTAGATTGTTGAACGGCCTCAATTAATGCAGTGTTTCCAGATTTATTTCTCATGTGTTCTCATGTAGCTGGTACAGACGCTTTTCAGCCACATTTATACCATTTTCCCCAACATTTTGATAGAAAGATAAATTTTTGTTACACACTAAGGACCCCCGTCGAGTCTCTCGTGGACTTTTGAAACAACTGAATAAAGCGTAATTGCAACTTAAATTTGTACTATAAATTTTGAAGACCTTACAAATCCATCATTAATATCACAGTTAATATACAAACAAGCTAGGTATGTACTTTAATGCAATGTAGATGACGTAAATCTGAATAAACTTGAATACAGGATAGTTACTCGGAATCATCATCCGACCGGGTATGGTCAAGGAGCGAGATAACATTTCACTATCGGTTAGGTAAACTACGAAATACCTAATTTAGTTACGAGCCACTTTGCTAATGGTCCAGTGCTGTGCGAGTTACTTAGTTAAAAATGAACTTATTCTAATTTAGTTGGTGTGGTAGGTATACTTGATCCATTTTTTAGTAGCCAAAATAGACTGCTATGCAGTCATGCATTGCTTTGCATAGTCATGGAATATCCCCTTAACTGCGATATTCAAGCATCGCTCTGGGCCATCAGGGGATTTAAGAAAGTCACATTTGGTAGATTTTTGTTCATCTAGTAAAAAAATGTTGACATTACAAAAAAATGCAAGGTGAACGAAAGGAGTTTCATAAAAAGAAAGCTATATGCTAGTACTACTATCAAGGCTTTATGAGATTAATTAAAATGTATGAAAGTTATGTTGACCTACTAAGTATTCTGTCTCGTCAGAACAATTGGAAAACCAATGAACTTTAAAACAAATAAACATAAGAAGCTAATAGCTACGGCTACGCCTATTATTAAACATATAAAAGCCACCACCCATTCATTTGTTATGAAAAGATGTAACTTTTTATCGAAACTGACGTGCAGAGAGAAATATTGCGGCCGGTATCAATTAAATAACAAGTCAATAAATCAGAGCCAATCGCTGATACATCTCAATTTATGGTTGCCTGATTGCCACCGAGCACCGAGCTGTGAGTGACAATACAGCTTGTTCTGCACGGCCGACCTAGCTTGCATAGAACCTCAGTGACGTCAATTCAACTTTGCGATGCGAAAACGAATTAAAAATTGTAGTAAAACTAAAGCTTTTTGTTTAACCTACAAAGTGACAAATGATAAACTGTTACGTTCATATTTTATGCAGTAGTAACAGAATTGGAAGCAGTAGTTTTACGCACATTAGGTGTGCTTTCACACTTTTATTTTTTTTAATTATAACACCAATTTATGATTAAAGAAAATGTTAGGTATTTGTTATGTAAGACTTAACTCGATGACATGTTCTAATTCAAAAAATTTGAAATTATCGTTTACTTAGTTTAATAACTTATTAACATCATAAAATAGCTTTTGCTATCAGACCCATCCACAAAGCCGACCTCAACTCAATCAAAAGAAAAAAACATGAATGAAAAACAACAATGTCCTGCCTGTCCCAGTTTAACAAAGCGATAAACGACAGCCCTGTATTATTCCACGATGATTATATATCTACAATTATAATTAAGTATTCAAGTATACACAGCTTATCAGTGTTCTAGAAGTATAAACAGGGAGAGAGTGCATTTCATATTTAATTATCGTCAGGATTTATGGCAGGCCCCCAGGGGTTTATTGATAAACGGGCGATAACAGAATGAACAAATAGTGTTAATAATGTGTTATTGTTACATTAATTTAGGTACCAACAGATTGCTGTAGACTTTGTGTCGAAAGCTTGTAGGTACCGAACCTAAGATAATAGTTTAGGGCTAGCCCACATCTGGCGAGGCACGGTGCGGATAGCAATTAAAACTGGTCATTAACTTCTGTGACACAAAGTTGAAGACCGATTGCATTCCATTTCGAAGCTAAGAGAATAATTTTCGATTAAAAACCTGTTGTGGTCCAAGTGCATAGTATTTAGGGACGTCTCGGTATATTCGCCACGCCTCGCCAGCGGGTGTGCGTTTCGCTACTGGGCTTTTTCTCGCTGTTTTCTCACGTCACCTATAGCGAAAGCATTAATTAAGTAGGCACCATATATTATTTACAAATACGTTACAACTTGCTGTACCTACATGTAACGCTATGGACAAAATTCTCGAAATATTATGTATAGGTACGTAACTGTTTTAGGATCTCTGCATACTTTAGACTAAGTACAGTTTTAAGTGTGCTACTTGACTACTTAGCAGAACTAATAAAACATAGGATGGTACCTAATAATTTCATGAAATCAATATATATAAAACTCTTCCGTTACTGACTGACTGACTGACTGACAGACAACGCAGAGCCGAAACTACTGGGCGTAGCGGGCTGAAATTTTGCATGTAGGTTCCTTAGGGAGTGTAGGTGAGCACTAAGAAGGGATTTCCCGAAATTCCCACGGGAACGGAAAAAAACGGGAACTTTGTGTTTATGAGAAATCTGCGCGGGAAAAACCGCGGGGCAGCCTCTAGTAGGTATATAAAGACTGCTCAAGATAACGAGATTTTTTTTATTTACCTAGCTAAGTAGAGGTATAGGTGGTTATATCTTAATTTTTCTTAAATGATTTTCTTTAGATACAACATAAAAAAAGCTTAGCTTGCCCTGATGAGTGCATTGTCGCCATCTCGTCGCGATGTAATTTTCCGTTGCTCCTTTTAGTTATTAGTAAACAAGTTCATGATAGCAGAAATTACGGTCAAATATTTGGCGATTTATGTGTTAGGAGATAGCGTTATCTTTGCAACTATTAATTAACTAGGAAACTGCGAGAGATGGACGATTCTAGATATTTTCTTAGTTGTTATGATTATAAAACATAGTAATGCTTGGCTTAGGGCTTAGGCATATTATATATATTTTTATTATTATATATATTTATTATATATTATAGCTGAAATTTGGCATGTAGGTTCCTTAGGGAGTGTAGGTGAGCACTAAGAAAGGATTTCCCGAAATTCCCACGTAACGGGAAAAAACGGGATTTTTGTGTTTATGAGAAATCTGCGCAGAAAATACCGCGGGGCAGCCTCTAGTTATAAATAAGACATGAGAATAATACATAGCCTATAAATTATTAATGACTAAAGTGTGGATTTCTATTGAGGCGATACGAAGTTAGCCAAATCGGCTAACAGCATAATACCTATCAATAAAATTCAGTTTAATCATTTTTTAATAAAATTATTGCAACCTATATGAATGAACCTGTATGTCCAATAGCAATTAATGGATTCATTCTTTTTTATTTCAGATCATGGAGACATCTTTCATAAAACAAAACAAAGAATATCAACACCTGTTCCTGGTTTCTTATTAACAAAGACTGATAGTTTATTTCCTCTCTTGTGATACGATTATATCGCCAAGTGTAGTTAGCGAACCTAGTGTTATCTTATAAACTTTCTTTTTTTTCAATTATTTATCGAATTAAGCTCTTCTAATAATGTTATTTTGCTGATTTTGAATCGCTTTTTAATTAATTATGTATCAACAATGATTATACCTTTAGATAAAGGGTTCTTAGAGCTGTAATGTTGATAAAGGCGGCTTTGTCAACATTACTGCTCGATCGTTCTCTATGCATGCATGTTCTCTATTATTTTTAAGAAAACATTGAATTATAAGTAATTATGTTATAAGCATTCGATTAAGATTTATATCTCGTTAATGTAATTTAGATTATTTATTAAAACTGGTCACAAGTCAACACCATTTAGGAAAAAAATGAACCCTTATTTAAAAAACATTCCAACGTGATCTCAAAATTGCCTTATCAAACAAAGCTAAATGCTCAATACGTTACCTATATAAGATTATGTTATGTATTATTAAAATGTATGTTAAGTCACAAAATGTAAACAATGTTATATACTTAAGTGTTTTCTGCGCACTATAAACTTTAATAAATAAATGTTTATTATATCAAATTATTTTGTAAAATTTATTTGTACAAGTCATTTAACATGGACCAGCGCTTATTAGTACAACATACATTCATAGATTTAGTAGACTAATAGTGCCTAATAACTAACCTTAGATACAAATCAGACAAACACATTTAACAACATTGTCACTGCTAAAAAAAACACGCAGCAAGGTCAATCAGAGGTTTACAGGAAGCAGATCAAATGGTATTGATCTCCTAATTAGTCAAATTACTAACCTATTCATTATTTATACTATCTTCTAGTCACGAATTTTAAGGGGTTACACGGTGCGAAACTAGCGCCACTTCGATAAATAATTGATATTATCTTCTAAACCATGGCCAAAGTCAAAAATATGCGCCTTTGACTCCCTAAATAATCTTGCTTTGAATTGTTTAGGCTCTGTTGTGTAGCTTGTAGGTTCAAAATCAAAGAAAAAACCGTTGCCTAAAGTGGCCACCTTAGTTTTATAATGGTTTATTTTCTCCGAGTCAAAGGCGCATATTTTTTATTTCGGCTATGGTTTAGAAGATATTAATTATTTATCGGGAGTGGCGCTAGTTTCGCACCGTGTAATCCCATAACCAGCGATCGCACGAACCAATTTCTTCATGGCGCCGAAATTTCCAAGGTTCTAATTAAATTTTCATAAATCGACTACTGTAACTTTCGTTCGTATCATGAGCGTGATCCCGTGAAAATATATTTTTTTATTCGTTTGCATTGACAAGAAGTTTACAAACAAGGGTTTCTTTTAAGTATTAAATACCTGTAGTAGGATACTCTAATTTACTACAAACATAAGGTTCATAGTAAAAGTCAAGTATCTTAAACGAAACCTTAAAATTTAAATATGTGTACCATTAATTGTATAATGTTATTTTGTATTTTTTGTATGCAATAAAGTGTTTTTTAACTTTTAACTTTAACTTTAACCCGTCCCGTCAGTCTATAACCTGCAGTTAAATATTACCATCTTACAATTAACACTAGTATAGGTTACGCATATAACCCCCCAGCTCAACTAACTAAACAGTCTGCCGAACACCTCTGTGACCGCCTCGCTTCACTGGCCCTTCTCGTGTCATTCGGTGGGCGCGATGTTCTGCGCCGCCGCGACCAAAGTGTCGTGGATGTCCTTAGCGTAGGCGACCTGTGCGCGGACTGTGTTCAGGTACTGCGGGTAGCTCAGAGCGTTTGTTTCCTGTTTAAATAGAAAATAATTCAGTTAAATAACTTGAAGAGATAACTGAGATCGCTAACCGGCTTGCCGAGCGTGGTGATTATGGCAAATCAACCTCAAAAAGGTTTGCCTTTGTGGCGATCTGTAGGGGAAGGCCTATGTCCAAATGTGGATGTCCCATAGCTGAGATAATGAGAAGGATTTAACTTATAGGTCCACATAAAGTACTAAGATAGCCTTCTTTTGCTGCAACCGACACACAGAATTAGATGATAGTAACAACATCAGTAAACTAAAAGTCTTTTAGTGTATTGACGCGCAAGGCACAAGAAATGGGGGTGGTCTGGACATACGGCTCGTAGATGATTAGATGATCCAGAAATATTTTGGGTGGCGTCCTCGTGCTATACACAAAAATATGCAATGGACAGAAGTCATCACAAAAGTCAGGAAATAGAGATGGAAGGCATTGGCAAGAACCAGAAATAGAAAATGGGTTTGGTAATCAGTTGAAGGAGAGTGATAAAGAAGAATGAAATAAATAAGTAATCCTGTGCGTTGGATGCGGCGGCGTCCCGCCTTGAACGTATGAGTATGACGATGAGAGGCAGATTCATCGATATTTTGGCTTCCATAATATCAGTTTTTCGATATATCGTTGCATCCCTAAGTAAGTTGAGAGATAGAGATAGAGTTAATAGAAGAAAGTAAAGTAAAACGACTTAACCTGTGTAGTGGGCCCGGCGTCCAGCCTCGAAGGTATGACAGAGAGCGGCAGGTAGTGCGCCGCCGACTGAGCTTGCTGGAGGCAAGTTATTGCTGTGCGCTGGAGTTACATTTACATTTATTGCACTTTTAATGTTTGGTATTGTTAGCAATAAAATACGTACCTCTATATACTCTAATCTATCTCTTGATAATGCTTGAAAATATTAAGTTGGCCTGTGGTAATCACAATTTTTTTTTTTAATAAAAGCATCTGTCAGTTGCACATACATAATATTATGGCCAAGTTATGAGTATGACCTACCTAACTACTCATTCTATTCTTATAACCTTCCTATAAAATATATATCCATGGATCTCATAAATAAAAACAAACACTGTTAATAATCATTTAGAATAATCTACACATACAAGCTCAGTTATGTAAACAAATATAAATTGCAGATATAAAATGGCATAAAATTTAATCACCTCGACTAACATATCTAGCTGGTAACTATCTAAGAAATATGTCTCCATGCATTTCTGTTTTAATAGTAATAACACTTAAATTATAGCTAGATACCAATCACTGTGCTCATAAGAACCAACGTCACAAAAAGGTCAAAGAGTTAATTGATATCCGTTTTCTTCTGTTACCAATACAAAACTTACCTAAGACTGTAGTTACTTGAGCTGTTAGAACCAGTTTAACACTGGATCTGTTGACTTGGTACTAAATTTGTACTAAGTTTAATGTATCCTGGCTGGATGATTTTTTTTTTATCAGAACTTCTTGAATATTCTACATGTTTTAAAATTGATGATGTTTGTTGTAGATAGTGTAATGCATTTATGTAATGTTATAAGTAGATAATATAATTTAAATTGTAATGAACAACCAAATTGCTTTTAGTAAACTAAGAGCAAGTAGTGCAATCTATGTATATTTTTAACCTTTTTGCTAATGCCAAAAAACTAAAATAAGCAGCAATACTTTACTGTCCAGGCTATTCGATAGTATAATATATGTTTGTACTTACAAGGTGAAGTTCCATTTGGTCACAGATAGAGAAGAACTCCTCCAAGTTCTTGTCAAATCTTGGGACTGGATTATCAATACCTTTTCTGTAAGAAAATTTTTAGTTATAAGTTATAATATAAACATTTAGCAACTACCTATTAATAAATGATAAAAAACATGATACATACTGGTTGTTTGAATCTATTAAATGGTTTTGATGCAGTATTTGTGCTGCTGATTTCAATGTCATCTGAAAAAGAAAAGATTTTTTAAGATTTGGGTTGGTAGGTTGTTTTAAAGAAAACAGTGGCAAAAATATGTTAAATAAAAATTGCAGCGCAGGCAAAGTTGTATTGAAGATGGTAATCTTTTTTTATTCATCACTACGTTTATTTTTTAGTTATTAAAACAAACAAGTTTTCCATTACTTACAGGAATAGATTCTCTCAGAGAGCTCATCAGAGTCTTAACTTTTGAGATGTTGTCCATCTTATCCTGTTGCGGCGGCTGCTGTACGGCCTGCTGCATCTGCTGCGGCGACGGCTGCTGCATGATGGGGCCGCTTCCTGGCATCTGCATGCCCACATTGGAAGCTGCCCCAGGGTGCATGGGGACTTGCATATTCATTTGGTTCATGGTGAACGAGCTTACTTGATACGGTTGACTTAGTCGTAGGTTTTTTGGTAAACCTAAACGTAAAGGAACCTTGTTTTGTAGTAGATTTGATGAAGTAGAACTATACGAAAGATTTAATTTTCAAGTGTTAGAAATGCAGCTACGAAACAAAACAAAACAAAATAAATTTGATTGATTGATTGAATCTTACTCAGTGTTGCCAATGGCTATTACCCAGATTCCCCAAGATCACTGGTCAAATTCCCCAAATTTGGGGAGAAAAATATCCTGATTCCCCACAAAATCCCCTCACTGTGAGATAGTGAACTATTTACGAAATAACTTAAAAAATCACAATATCACTTAATAAATCATTGAGTATTATATGATCCCCCTCCGGTTTTATCTTATGTTCAGTCTTAAAAGTAAAAACTAAAGTTAAATACATGTTAAAACTGATGAAGTGTAAATTTAACTTAAGTACTCGAACAATAACAAAAAAAAAACTTTTCTACTCTACTTACTTAAAAGAACCAATTTACATAGGTACATAAGCAAAGACTCTAGGGATAACCAACTGACTAATTTTATTATTGTTTTCGCTATTATTCAGTCATTTAAAACGAATAAGGTTAATAATCACTTTCCTTAAGATAAGTTTGAGCCTTTTTATCAATAAAAATAAATAAAGGCAGTAATTTATATTTTGATCAATGGATGTAAGTTTTTTTGAATTAGTAAAATGCTTAATTCCCCGCATATTCCCCACACAGAGCCTCTCCCCACAAATTCCCCAATCGCTTTGGGATTCCCCGCAGTTTGGGGAAATCCCCACACATTGGCAACGCTGATCTTACTATACTATTTGATTTGAGTAATATACTCAGAATAAAGACAAGCATAGAAACCGGGCTAAAATAAAAAGTTATTTTCATATTGTTACGCTCCTTACTAAACGGCAAAAAGATTATTAGTTAGAGAGAGATAAAATATGAGAATTCTTTGCAAGTTTCCTTCTTGTGGTATCAAAGTGGTTTATTGATGACACTGGTTTATTAGTACCGTACAAAATTAAAAACCAATAATTTGGTACATATTTGGTGGTTTGTTTATGGTTTGTTTTATTTTGACGTATAATATGACATTGTAAACATCGGTAGCAGCTCCAAAAGTTTTATGATTATTTTTTATGAAAAAGGTGTGATAAATTGGTTTTGTGATTGTGAATGTTTAACTTAATGTATAACAATCTCTTGTGTAGTGACGGGATGTGAATCAAACGCGTCAAGGAATGAAAATCTTGATGTTTCGGTCACCTACCATTCGGTAAATAATTTTGTTTCATTGTAGACTTCTGGGCACTATTTTGACTAATAAATTATCAAGAACATCAATTTTACACGCTGTTTGTCGAACTCGTACCTAAATTTATTGAATTATTACGGTAAAACACCTTCTGTAAAGGTTGTGATAGTGTTGTGCCAAAATATGTTTAGACAAAAGTTATCGAACCTAAATCATCCGTTCTAACTTAAGGACAAATAAAAATCAGACATAATAATATGCCAATTGTTGTATTTTTTTCAGTTTTCAAGTAAATTATATACTAAAAACAAAATGACTGGATGCTCTAAAGAGACAAGATTTTAAACATTCACAACATACTGTTTTATCAACAAAGAAGATTTAAGATGGTGAAGATTATAACCTGAAACTGTAACAACAGTTTTGCTGCTGCAATTTGAATAAGTTGGTTGGTGGTAATCATAAAATATTGCCCTTTCAATTGCTTATTTTATATCAAATTAATTAAATGTTATTCGTTATCAACTTAATGTTAAAGGAAATAGGACAGCGACATTCAGTGGACAATTCATATTTCATATCTAAGAAAGAAATGCAACCAGAAAATACCATCATCTCAGCTAAAAACGTCTACTGCTGGATATAGGCCTTAAAGAAAATATCGTGACATACAATTTGCCCATTCTGGATAAAACAGGTTTAAGTTTATCTATGTTTTTTTTCTGCTGATCCTCATAATTGTATATGAAAATTTCAAGTTTAAATTGCGGGATGTCATCGTTTAAGTTAATATTCTCTAAGATACCTGTTTTCTAAAAAAAAATACGAAGGCTTTAATTAATATATATTTGAATAAATTATTATTATTGTCTTGAATATAATATTTAAGAACATTTTTCTTGCTTTCTTACAGGCCTCACAAAATACTTTGATAAAAAAAGCTTCAGAATATATGAACCGTAAATTTGAGTAAACCAATGCTGTAAACTGAAACAAATAAAATTCCATGAAAATTTTACTTTGTGATAAAAACAAAAGCGCCATTGTTGCTGCAGGATATCACTTACGTATGTTTAAATTGTTTACACCCAGGTTTTATAATACTTACTCTCTTTTATAAGTTTTAATTAAAACATATTATATTTTTAGGTCTCAAAAAAAACCACAAGCAGGGATTTTTCACATACAAACACTCCATCACAAAGTGATGATCAAGATCAACCCAGGCAAAAACAAACATTTGAGGTGCAGAGTGCAGAGCAAGATTATTGAAAATGAGTGTGTAAAGAAAGAAGCGCATAATTCATACATTATGAAATTTCCAAAAATAGATTTATTTTACTTGTTTTATATATACATATTATTATAGGCACACATCTTTTAGTTTTAATTATTTTAGAGCTGTGCTAATATCTGATGTGACAGAGTTTTTTATGAACGGAAAATCTTTAGAAATAGGTAAGTATTATTATATTTTTATCAAGACACCCGTTTTATTCATTAAAATAACTTATTGTGTGCAGTAGGTTTCCTGGAAGAAATCGCTTTAATCGATAAGGCCACCCATTGACCTTATTCTTTTTCTGTTAAAAATTTTATACGGTTAGTTACATTTTGTATTTTTATTTGCATTTTTATAGCAATAAAGCGTTTTTATCTTTGTCTTATTTTCTTGTTATTATAATACCATACACTTACTCCTGAATTAGTTATGATAAGTTCCATAATAAAGAACCATAACTTGTCCTAAACCAAGTATAGACAACTTGATTTAGGACAAGTTATTTTTGCCATCACTAGCTTTTTAGAAAATTAAAAATAAAAAGTCGAACCCAGGTACGGGCAAGGTGCGGAAGAGTCATACGACCCAGTGGAGAAAGTATATTGGTCTCTTTTTAACATATTCAATGGTTGCACTTGAGTAAGTAGCGTAACACAATGATGTGACTTTTTATTTTAGGACTCCTATGCTTGTCTTTATTCTGAGGTAATATAACAAGTTTTTATGAGCGCTACTCCACACTAGATGGCACTTTCTAACAGGGTATGTATGGTATATTTTTATAAATGGCAACCCGAGGCAATTTAGTTCGGTCTTTCCGCCTGCCCTCTTCTCCGACTTGACTTCACACTTCAGTCATGTTGTCAAGTCATTTCAATGAGTCAGATATGAACAACAACAATCAATGAGTCAGTCGTCAGCAGTGTTGCCACCTTAGTGGATTTTCCACTAAATCTGGTGGTTTGGAACCCCCATTTAGTGGCCATTTTTTGCGTTTAGTGGCTAGTGGATTTTTTTAGTGGATAAATAAGACCAAGAGCTGTTGTAGTTTTTGAATAAATTGGAATTGCGGTATGCTGTTACAAAGCGTATGAACTAAAGATGTTTTAGACAATTTTGTAGAATTACAACATTTATCCTTTTTTTTTCAATTGAATACAAAGTCGATGTAATTTTTTTTTTCATATTTTTGTCCATACTTCGAGGACCCTTAGTTTTCTTTGTAGCTGTCTTGAGCACCTGATTATAGTTTTTAAAGAATATAGTTTAAGATCTAGATGGCAATAAAATTTTAAGGTTGCGAATTGGTTAATTTTTAGAAAAAGGTCGTCCCTCTCGGTATGGCGCAAAATTAAAAAAAAATCGCGTTTTTTACAATGTGGGAGGTGGTTTCTTATTTCTTACATAAGCGAATTCATTAAAACTTTATTAAATTAATACTTTCGCCAGAATAAATAAAAAACGCGATTTTTTTTTTTTATTTCGCGCCATACCGAGAGGGACCATGTTAAAGTTTCAAGTTCAAGTTAGGGCTCAAGTCTTAAAAATTGAACATTAAAAAATCCTTAAAAAATTAAAGGGCCCAGTGAGGCAAATTTCTTAACTAAAAACGATTGACTCGTAATTTTATTGTCTTGTTCTTTTTGGCGACTTCGTTAACTATTGCTGTTTTCTTTGGGCGTGTAACAGAAATCACATTTGTTAAAGCGGCAATGGTTAACGAATACGCTAACAAGTCAATTACGAGTCGATCGTTTTTAGTTAAGAAATTTGCCTCCCAGGTCATATATTTGGGGTAGAACGCATAGCAAAGGGTCACCACTGTCCCCTTTTTACGTATGTCCAATCATCTGTCATGCACCCTAGTGGAAATTTTAGTGGTTTTCAGAGGGGGACATATTTTTGTTAGTGGTTTTCTGGTGGTTTGAGGAGCCTTATCTGGTGGATTGCTATTTCAACCGTTGGCAACACTGGTCGTCAGTCAGAAGTTTGTTTTGGTTTTGTTTGTTTTGTTTTAGTTTAGTGGAAAATTTGAATTCTGGATGGTTTTGGATTTGTTTTATTTTATTTAAAGTTTCAGCTGGATATATAATAACATACTTAAATTGAATCCCTAATGTTAAGTTTATTTGAGTTATCTTTTGTTTAAATGAATAACTGCCTGTAAGCTTAGGGCCGATTGAATTGAAAACGTCCTGCTAACCTAGCTTGCTTTTATTTTTCATTTTAAAGCGCATTTATTAAAAATGTTTTAATAATGACTAGTAAATTTCAAGTGTTTAGCGCCACTGAATTATGGCAAGTAAGTATGTTGCCATTATTCGTTAATCAGCTACTACTATGTACCAGCTACCTTTATTTATAACATGATAATACCCAGGTACCTCCCTCATCATAAATTTTGTTTTTCATCCTTTACAGAGAGAAACCAGCATACCCGCTATCCCAACGCTGAGCCAAAGTCTAGATAACATTCTTGGAACAGACGGTATACAATTAGGTTCCATTACAGAATTGATTGGTCTACCTGGCTCTGGCAAAACTCAGCTTTGGTATGTTTAATTTAAGGACACATTTAAATATATGTACATTAGGACCAATCTCTGTCAACTGTCTGTAAAGCTGGACTAGACTGCACTGCTGTATTGCATACACATTATGCATTTAAGCTATAAAAAATATTTTATGCAATAATTATTAATCATGTACAATGGCGGACACTATCGGCGTAACACTTCCGGTTTTTCTGTATTGCAAAATAGCTCTTGTTCTTTGCTAATACAGTCTAGGGCTAACGAAACCATGTCTCCTAGTCTGCCACTGTACTTACTCAACTATTTTATTTAAGTACCCATTACAAAAGCATGTTAAAGGAAATTTTAATTATATTGATTCAATGATTTTAGCCTTCAGTTATGTGCCTCAGTACAAATACCAAAATCCCTTGGTGGTTTAGATGGTGAAGCACTTTACATTGATACAAACACAGATTTCACTGTGCAGAGACTGCAAGGTAAGAAATCTTTAGTAAAAACATAGATTTACTAAATATTGTAAACTTATAAATAAACACTTATTAAGTGTAATGTAATACATTACATATCAATAGATTTTGTAAATTTTATGATGTACTTACCTACTTATACTTAGTTTTACAAAAATACATGATTTTATATTTAATTTTAAATGACTTGTTTCAGAAATTCTTCATGCAAACTTGGTAAAGTGCAAGAATATACTAGGAGACTCGTATCAAGTAGACCTGGACAATGCATTAACGAGGGTCCATTATGTAAATGCATTTGGTCTGGAGAAGTTCTGTGCCTTCATGCATAGACTGCCTAAGTTCTTAGAGCTTCACCCTAATGTAAGAATAAGTTACTACAGGTGCTCCTACTATGATACTGAATCGATAATAAATAGTTTAAAATAATCGGCGTTGTCGAAATAATAAATAAAAAAATGCCTATTTGTATATCAGTAAAGAATAAGAAATCACTCTTGCTACTTTTTAAAATTAAAATACAAAAATAAAATAAAGTTTAAAAAAAATATATAAAATTTAAAAACACTTTTGTACAACATTACAATGTATTTTATGTTCAACCTGATTCCGTCTCACTCGTCCTCGTCGCGCGCGCGTTTCGTGATAGTGACGTGGCTGTGAAGGACGTAGCATGTAACATCGAACGAAAAAGCGCTTTTTTCTTTATTTATCATAACTTTTTTAAATGCTAACCAATTTCCTAAAATTTATTTTATTTGTAATCGGTATGTAAAAAGAATCTCTATATCCAAAAATAAATTTTGAATTCAAAGTCAACCTGTAGATGGTACAAACTTTGATCTTTTTAGAAAACTTCATGTATAGCTTTAACAAGATAAGTAACATAAAATAAGAAGCAAAAAGCAAAATACCTAACGCGATTCCCTAAACAACCTATAGCGTTCAGCGAAAAAACATCCACTGCTGGACATAGTCCTCCCACAAAGATCGCCATAATGACCAATCTTGTGCGACCTTCATCCACTCCTGCAACCTTCACGAGGTTGTTTCACAACCCTGTGGGCGATCTGACTACTCTGCGTCTCCGGTCTTCCCGGTACACGGTAGACACTCGGGAACTTTTAGGCCTCAGCGTCATTCACGAGCAAATAAAATACTTCATTCTACGTGCAAGAACTTTTAGATACTAAACGAAGTATAAATTTTACTTTACTATAGGTAGAAGTATTGAATTTTTATCGTTACCTACGATTTGCGTAGGGGATCGCGTATTGTATTTTTCTTTTCTGCTTTGTTACATAGTCAGTGTGTTTTATTGCATTAAAGAGTTAATTAATTTAAGTATTATCTTGTTTTTCAGATAAGATTGATAGCAATAGACTCAATAGCATTTCCATTCAAAGAGGGCATATCGGTGAGACAGAGAACCGGCCTGCTGTTCCGGCTAATGGCTGATGTGCACCGCTTGGCCTTTGAAAAGCAGATTGCTGTGAGTTTACTACTTTTTCTATATACCTAGAAAACGAATAATCATAAGGATCTACTGGGTGTTTCTGACAAGGCGGTAATAAATGAAAGGAGGAATTCAGCTCACCATAACAAAAAACTTTCCCAAAGAAACATGGGTCGAAATCTCAAAACTAAAATCAGCTGTACCATACATTTGTTCGATCAGCTGACGGGGTCAATGTATGGGACAGCTGATTTTAGTTTTGATATTTCGACCTATGTTGCTTAGGGAAAGTTGTTAGGTATGCTGTGCCGAACCCCCCATTTCATTTATTACCGCCTTGTCAGAAACACCCTGTATAAGCCCCTACCGGGAATGAAACTGGACCTTGGGATGGAGTTACAGTCGACATAGTTGCCCTGCCCACTATGCCCCGAAACCAGTCAATATTAAGGTACAAGAAGGCCTTTGCCAAACAGAACGCACTTTAGCGCGGCGTCAGAGCGCTGTAGCGTCGAATTGTATTATGTACTATGACGGCATCACGCCCGGCGTCAGAGCGTCCTAGCGTCGGCGTAAGCGTTGTAAACTTAGTAACAGTTGTTGGTGTTGTTCTTTAGGTGGTACTAACAAACGAGATGAGCACCCGTCTAGGGCTGCAGGGCGGGAGCTCCGTGGGCGCGCTGGGCGACGCCTGGGCGCTCCGCTGCTCGCCGCGCCTGCTGCTCGCCACACCGCTAGCGCCAGGCGCCAGCGCCACGGAGCGCCGCGCGCTACTCGCCAAGAGCTCTGTGGCGCCCAATGGTGTTGCCAGATTTCAGGTTTGTATTATTTTTTAGTATAAATATCTAAGTTCTGATAAAGCGTCGTGGCTCAAGGTGAAGCAGTAAAGTAGCCAGCACACTTTTCTCCCCTACTAATGTACAACTAAATGGATTCGTACCTATTCGATTAAGTATGCATAAAAAATATCATCTGCAAACAATTATTTCTTTAGTTTTAGAATTTACAGCAAAAACAGTTTGTTTTTCTGCATCGTCAATCAATAATAGACAATTTTATCAAATAGGACCTTTGATGTGCGTGGTATTAATTAATGTGCACAGCTTGGTGTGTGTGTATCTTAATTTTGTGATATTTAGATTTGTTTGTTCGTATACTGATTTTAAATTACCGTTACGTATTATTTTTTGAACCTGCTGAAAATACTCGATTGATACTTATTGCATCGATCATTTCCATCCAAAAAAATATTACATGTTTCTGTAGAAAATATGATTAAGGCGATTATCACATTGCCACGCAACACGCAGCGTGGCGCGTGAAGCGTATTTGTAAGTACCTCCATTTGTATAGAAACACACGCAGTCCAACACACAGAAAATGCATCCACGTGCGTTCATGTAGGTGCGTCGAAACGCAACATGCAGCGTGGTGCGTGGCAATGTGATAACCGCCTAATGTGGAATGCATCCAAGGTGAGAACTCTACGAGAATATAATAGTAAATGATCGTTGGATGTTCGCCAAATGAATAGTCGATCACGCCGACTGATCAATGGAACTGACGTTACACTATGCTTGTTTGTTAATAATGTTAACTTTAATAAATTCCGTATTTTAATTATTGTTTGCAGATAACACGCGAGGGAATAAGGGACATAGAATAAAACACATCACAGTAGCATAACCACAGAATAATATAATGTGTAAATAGTATATTGTAAACAAAACTTCATAAACAGCACCAAAAAAATATTAAACTTTCTCACAAAAATATTCGAATGCTTTTCATTTGTAAACAACGAGATTTTATACATTTAAAAAGGCAGTAACAGATGGGAACATCAGCTCATTGCGAAGGCTGTATATAATATTATATAGTCTTAAAATTATGCGTTTTCTTATGACACTATAGCGAGTAACACCCTTTTGTAGTCTCCCTTTGTGTCGTCCTGAAAACGTTTACATCGCTGTACTATACCGTTCGTTACATTAGACATGCAAAGCTCAACGAAAATATAAAATTTTACGTTATTAAATATCGTAAGTTTAAGCACTTAATGCGACTAGTACATTCCGGAAGTCACCCGTTAGGTCGTCCTGCAAACAATATTTTTCAAACTAGAACCTTTT
The DNA here is from genome assembly GCA_951802225.1 of Euspilapteryx auroguttella. Lineage (NCBI taxonomy): Eukaryota > Metazoa > Arthropoda > Insecta > Lepidoptera > Gracillariidae > Euspilapteryx > Euspilapteryx auroguttella. Next base: position 4,111,482 of record OX637660.1, on the reverse strand, counting down.
TCACAAATTCAATCAAATAAAACTGGCCCATAATTAGGTATAAAAAGGGTGTTCACACACATGCGTGTTAACTTAAGAGATTACAGTTACGAGTGTTTTGGTCATTGTTCAATAAAGTTTATATAAACTTGATTGAACAACGACCGTTTATGTATATCATTAAAAATAAATGTAAAATGCAACAGGTAAACAACTAATAATAAAAATTTGCGTATAAAAATAATAATTGTGACAATACGTAAACATATTTCACAATGACTGCTCCTACGGCGGCTCTAATACTGAGTTAAGAAGCAAGTGGAGTCTAGTAACACATGGCTGACAGCATGTTGCCGATCGGACCTCCTATGTCCTCCTGTAAACAACCGAACCATGAAGCAACTACTCACAACACAAACAACTGGGAGTTATCATGACAACACACTTGGCCATAAGGTCTGTTTGCGTTAATCATAGAAATTATATCATGAGCTTATTTCATAAGTTGATTGATTGTTTAAAGCGTAATGTGTTTTCAGCTTTAGAGTGTAGAAGTGAGTGCAAAAGATGTTACGTGATAAATGAGTTTATAGCAAAATATACAGATCTTTCTTTGTAGGAATCAAAAAATTTACAACGACTTAATTACTAAAATTGACATTAAAAATAAGAACACCGAACACCGAATGTTTTCGCCGCTGCGTTTAATCGACAATTGCCAACATAGCCTTCTTGTAATCCCCAGAGGTGTCGCCCTGCAACCAAAACGTATATGCTGATGCCACGTCCGTCACCCTTCAATACAGGCTAAAGCACGTTGAAAACCCAGATGTTATTTTGAATAAAGAAAACCGTTATTCTGTGTACACACACGAAATTAGTATTCACACGTTCGTTAAAAAAAAAAACACTGAAAAATTTATAAACAAAATTACGAACAATATCCGATACGCGTTATTTACAATTTTCAATAGCTTTATTGCCTACACTTCACATTTTTGTAACAGAAAAGTAAATTTTTAGTAACAATAATATGATTCAGATATATTATTTACCCGTTAACGAATTTTGGTACTAAGATCTGCATAAATATAAGAATAATGGACTATGATGATCGATCTACAATGTGTAATGTATTAAAAAATTGAAGATAGATATAATTAGATAATACTAAAATAAAAAGAATGTATAGGTAAGTAGGTAGGTATTAACATGCTTTTAAAAAGAAAAAACACACAATCCAGAACTATGGGTCAGTTTTACAGTTTTAGTTTTCTTTTTGATGGTCAAATAAAATTAAATTGCATTGAAAATTAAAATACTTACTGTTCATGATAAAAGCAGATGTTAAAATAAAATTAAAAAAGCGCAGATGTGTTAGTATAAACACTACTATTTACATTATGGTTAAATAAAACATTACAATATTACTAAAAACAACAGTTTAGCAATTCCTGCTCTTTTTCTAATCAAAGCCTATTGAAAGGCCAAATAAAAATTAGCAAAGTTAGTTTAAACTCATCCCAAATATTAAAAACACCAAATCGATTAAGATTGGGTCTAAGGTGGAATGCACTAATAAAAAACATGGCCCACTGCTGAGCCAAGGCCATTCTTCTTTGGGTTAGAAAACCAACACTAGTATTACACACAACATAAAGTACATATCCATCACCCAAATACGGCTCAATATAATCTTCAACACATCAAAGCACAAAATACCTAGATTGCCTAACTAACGCCTTTAGTACACCGACACGTTCGGATCGGAGGCAGCAGCGACACGACGAAAAATCTTGCAGTAAGTACTTAGTATGGGAGAATTTCCGTACGCTATGTCTCTATCTAGCACTACCCTTGACAAACAAAATGCGGCCTTGTCTTCGTATTCGTATTCGCTGCCGCCTGCAAACGCGTTGGTGCACTAGGGGCCTAAAACTTAAAAAAAAGTTGATAAGAGGTGTTAAGAAAAAAAAACTCACAGCGATCCAGCTCTCCAGACTCTTGCCGTACTTCTCCTCGAAGGCGACCTTGATGTCTCCCAGGTCGATCTCGGAGCGGCTGACGACGATCCTGATGAGGGTCTTGTCGTTTGTGCCCATGCCCTTCATGGAGTGGTAGAGGCGTTCCGCGAAAAAGCCCACTTTGCTCTTCACGCATTTTACTGCAAATAATACAGTTGCAGTAAAGTGACGGTAGTGCAGTTAGGTAACATAATTATAACACAAAAAATTCAACGGTTACGAACCACTAAACAAAACCGCAGTTTTTTTTTATAAAATAAGAGCCTTACTCTATTTTCACTATTTTTATTCGAAGTAAGTATTTCAATGTCCTCATCGATAAAAAATTAAAAACCATTGAATGAATCCACATTTTAAGTCTTACTATGAATTTGTTTGCGTTTTCATTGTTTAATTCAAACGGTACATACAGCTTGGTAAACTGTTTGACATTGCATTATCACCGCCGCAAGGCCGTGCTTGGTCACAGCTGAGCGATAAATAAAATTAATAACGGGAACTATATTTTCTATCACCAAAATTTATATTTGTCATCAAGTTGTATCACCTAATAAATAGATCTATCGCCACGAAATATTTTCGTTCTCAGATAAACAAAAATTCTTCCCAGGTATGAATTATCAAATTAATGTTAATATATGTGTAAAATAAGAGATCGATAACCAATAAAATTATATTGCATTACATGAATATAAACTTCGTTCTTATAATAACAGTTTTGTTACTTAAATAATAGCTCTGTGCTCAGAATGGTAGATCTGTCACTATTCTGCTAGCCATAAGCCAGCTATTTTAAACCAGCACTGATTGTTCAGTGGTAGTTATTTTAAACAATAAATATTGATTATTTTGACTTTAGTTATTTTATTTACTACTCTGCTAAAAATTTTCATTTTAATTTAGAACCTTCGGAGTCTAGTTAAGTAGTAGAATCTTTTGGTTGAAACGATGATGACAACCCAAATTTTTTATTTGCACTTAATGCAATTTTCTAGTAGTAAGCGTGAGCACCCGGGTTCGATTCCTGGGCGGGGCGAATATTGATATGATGAATATCGATGTTTGTTTCCGGTCTGGGTGTGATGTTCGTCTGTGTGTGTTTCGGGCTCCCTAGATACAGGTTCTTCCTAGTTAGGGGCTCTGAGTGTGATGTGTTATTATTATTATTATTATTTAGATAATATGATTTATTGGTGATCTCTTTAAATTAGTTTGCTTAAATACTTATTAGGACACACCTATTATAATACATACAAAAACATTTATTTGGTACTAGACCTTATATCTCAGGATTTTAGGTGATTTATTGTGGAACTGATTTTGCATTGTTTGGTGACTACATTTTGGTGACAGATCTACTATTTTGAGGACAAACCCTATTATTTAAGAAACACAAAACTAATTAAATTGGTGATAGCTTAAATGATACCCATTAATAACTACCAATAGGTTTAACCCACGTTTAACCTGTGTCTAATCTAAGGAGACAGGAACTCATACCCAGACCGACACAATGTTCTCTTTTAACGAGGATCGATACAGCTGCAACAAAAAAGTTGGTAGACCCTGTTAGAGGACCTTGTCGTCGGTGGTTGTGATATTTAATGACGATTAATGTATAGCAATAAAACGGCTGTCTGAGCTCTGATATCAAACTGGGTGCTTACCGATGGCCAAGAGTCCCTTCTCGACGCTCCCGGAGAACTCCTTCTTAATGGACTCTTCGATATCTTTGCCAGAAATAGCCTCGTACTCTGAGAAGATCTGAAAATGATAAGATGAAAATTATAAATCATTATGGCTTGTCCTTCAAAACTAACTTTATACCTATTATAAAATTACTCAAATGCACTAAATATTTCTTGGTTATTAATAACTACATTTACAGCGGCGGTCTAGGACGGTGTAACACTTCCGGTTTTTCTATTTTAAAATAGCTCTTTATTATTAACTAGTCGACCCGGCGAACTTCGTACCGCCTAACCTATTAGTATTTTGTGTATGTATTTTACTTACTTATAAACCTTACTCTTGAATCACTCTATCTTTTAAAGAAAACCGCATCAAATTCCGTTGCGTATTTTTAAAGATTTAAGCATACATAGGGACAGACACGGGAAGCGACTTTGTTTTATACTATGTATTGATAAGGCGCACGAGACCATAGACAAATCTGTTACACCGTCCTAGACCGCCACTGTACATATATCTACCCTCCCCTCTCCTTCTTTCGTAACCCATCCAGCTATCAAGTTGCAACTGACATTCCCATTTGGTTCAGTGCCAAATCTAATACAAACGGGAAAAACGTTCACAAAAATATTAAACTTAAATAGGTTCAGATACCGTTAGGTTTACTGAGAAATATTTCCTTCAAGCGTCAAGCAGGCAGAGCTGTGAATATGATATGAACAATGTTTGTCGGTATGACACATAGTATTGCATAGAAAATGCATTATACAGTGCACACTTACTATGTTGTATTTGAGTAATAATACGTGAGTCAATTTTTAGGTCAAGTGCCTACTGGATGACACAATGTTATGACTATCTTTAATCAAAGGAAAACCCACAACTTTAAGCAGATAACCAATTTATACATTCAGGTAGGCCATTAGAACAAAATGTAGACTATCAAATTAAAATTACCCCTACTTAACTAACCACTAAAAATAATGACGAAATCAATTAGCAGGTATCATAAAACTACGCAGTTTTATCAATAAATATTCTACATTATTAACCCATCACACTTAGTCCCTAACTAGATAGAACCCTGAATCAACATCCAAAGCATTCAAGGACACCAGACTCAGATCCCCAGACTAAGAAAAAAAACATCCGTTCAACAACAAATGTTCACCCTCTGCGTAAATCGAACGACCCCTGACGCAGTCTAATATTCTTAACTTACCGCTCTCAGTTGCTGGTAGGAGCGTGTCACCAGTATAGAGTTGAAGACGCTCTCGTCAGTTCCCCACTGGCCTTCACCAGCACCAGCCAAGGCCTCGGCGTCAGCCCTTGCGGACCCTTCGTCCACCCCCTGGTTCTCGTCGCGGCGGGCCATGCAGAGAGATACGCAGAGACGCTTGAAGTGGCCCGAGGTGTCGCCCTTGAGGTCGGACTCGAGGGAGTTGCCGTACACTGTTTTATGAAGATGTGTTGTTTATTGTAAAGGTTAAGAGTTATTTAGTGATGCTGTAATTTGATGTAGGTATTGTTGGGTGCGTAACCGGATTTGTGAAGGTTGTGAACTTGCGCCGTGTTGTGATTGAGTACAAGTCATTATTCATGGTATTTATTCATCTTATTTATTATTGCATAGTTTTTGTGTTGCTTAATGTTTACGGTATAGCCAAACGGAAGTTAAATCATCGCCATTTATTTCAAGACCTAAACTTATCTAATAAGGATCCATAGGTGTGCTTGTGAACCGTGAGAATTCGTCTGAAATTTGAACTGTAAATTCCAGATTCGAGAATTTCATAGGTATGGAAATAAAAGCGAACCATTATGAATAGCAGTAATACCTACCTCATCATCTCATCCGACATCCACAGCTGGACATTTACCTCCCCTACAGATCTGCATGAACGGCCTTGTGCGACCCTCATACAGTGCACTTCAGCGTACTTTCCCAGGTCGTCTGACCTTGTGGAGTGTCCTAAGGTGACATAAAGTAAGTAGGTAACCTACCTAAATTAACCCGTATAGAGAAATATAAACACTCACGTTGCTCGTAGAAAGCAGCAATAGTCCTGATTCCATAATTGGAGAGGGTGCACAGGATCTCGATGATGGCTTCCTCGTCAGTGCCGACCCCGGCGACGGCGTCATGAAGCTCTTTGGCGTAGAAGTGCGGCAGGGGTGTCATCAGGGCTATGATCACGTTTTCCAAGTTGCCTGTTAGCTCACTCTTCAGTTCGCTGATCAAGTCCTGTTAAATTATTTTTGGTTATCATATCACAGGTAAAATGAAGTACGTATAGGTATAATAGGTTCCTAATTAATTTGGTCGATAGAGAGACATAATGTGACATAGGGATAACATTACGTTGTGAGACAGGCCAAATAGTGGTACAGTGGCGGTCTAGGTCGGCGTAACACTTCCGGTTTTTCTGTATTGCAAAACATTATAGCATGTATAGCTCTTGTTCTTTGGTAATAGTAATACAGTTTAGGGCGCGAGACCATAGACTAATCTGTTACGCCCTCCTGGACCGCTACTGTACGAATCAAGTATGGTAGGTACCTGCTGAAGGAGGCCTATGTCCAGTAGTACCGTGGACATCTTTTAGGCTAAGAAGAAATATTGTCGTGCTTTACGTAATTGTATGGTTTCCTTTCTTAAATGAATGATGATCTAAATATAATTATGATGAGACTAGACTTCTTTAGAATTGCAAATTAGCTGGCGTAGTTTGTTTGCTTGATATCATCATTATCATAAATCATAAGTATCCTCCTTGAGATACCAATACAATATTGTTTGTTTGCTTTAGTGAAATCTGATAAGACAGTAAAATGGCATCGAGAGCAAAACTTCGAGAGCGAAATAATAGTGTTTTAATTTTCAAATTTTTTAATCAAAACGTTCAACTAAGTTCTAAGTAAGTAAGGTCTAAAGTAGGTTTCTTCCGACATTTTAGTGCAAATTTGAGTTTATAGCTATTATCAATCTGCAAAGTGACCAACAATTTGCTAAGCATTCGCTCAATGTAACATTGTGTGTGCCAGCAAAGTGAATCAACTTGCTGCGAGCTGTGAGTCAGGCTCTGGCATTACGTCGACAACTTCAAGGTTGCTAGTTGGTTTGTGATGTTATCAAATTTAAGCTTGTGGTTGCTTTACAATTTTTCCGTTCATACAAACGTCAAGGCCTATAGAAGTCAGTTAGGTTTAGGTTACCAGTCTGACTAAAAAACAGACCTTGTAAACCACTATATTATATGATCTGGAGCCACGATCACCTTGTCTTTAAACTTCCTTTGATACCTAGATAAAAACAAAAGCATTTTGGAATGCAATGCAAGTGTTTAAGTGGTTTAAGTGACTGATTGGTTAGGATACTTACCTATTTGAAATCGTTGATTTCTTTCGGTTCCATAATTAAATAAATACCTTTATGAGATGATTAGAGACTCAGTACGTGATACAAAAATAAAGATATCTTGGTTTGGTATTAATCAATTCAGATGCAGATACTTAAAGTCAATTACCATATCTAAGTCTGAAAATATCTACCCAAATGTTTTAAGAGGTAAAAATGTCTGGACGATCGAGGTGATCTTGACCTTGGCTCTTCTTATTGATAGACCCGGATTTTGGCCTTTGTAAAAAAAACAAATGAACAGTTCAAAATTCTAGTTTAAGTTTTAGGGCAGCACGTGAAACAAACCATTCTTCTGAATGGTAAATTAATCAACACAACTGAATTATTACATCTGGCATAAAATTATCAAACTAGTTTCGAGATTTAGGTCGTTTTAAGGCAAGATCAAGGCTAAAGTCAAGGTAAAGTAATTTTAAATATACCCAAAAACAAATGACTAACCATTTTTAAATTGCAGTCAGTTGTTTAATTGTGTGGTTGGTAATGGTAATAGAAAAGAAGGATACGAGAATACCAAGAATAAATCTTATTTACCGCAGTGTAAGAATCAAGTCGTAAACGGTGAACCATTTATTTAGCAAAAGACAGTCAAAGATGACAAAAGCTGAACAATTAAGAGCGTTAGCCAGCATCCAGCAAGTAAGTATTAAATTGTTGCACGACACGGTCCTATACCTACTATGAAGTATGACGAAGGTACAATCAAGTCCTTACCATTCAGTAAGACAATATGATGGCATGGCATGGCAGGTGCATAGCATGGTAATATTAATGCTATCTTACCTTTCCATAGCTAGTCTTGAAGGTCTCAGCGATCTCGAGACGCTGCACGATGCCTCGCCTGCAGAGGACGTCGATGATCGCCTTTTCATCAGTTCCGAAGCCTTTCATGGCCTTACGCAGGGTCTCCGCATCAGCGGCCGCATCGAACGGCTCCGCTGGGTACACCGTGGGGGTGCACTGAGAAAACATATTTTTTCATTAGATTTTTCCCTGTTTACCACTTGACTTTAAGTAAGACTTCAACATCGTCTATTTCATGACTCGCTGAGCTGAACAGTAGCTTGTTATTTTATCACCTACTACTTAGGTAAGTTTAGTGATATTAAGTTAGTAATTAAGTACATACACGTAGGTTTTAAAACCGCAAACATATTAAACTGCTGATTGTTCTATTCTGTGACGTATTTAAAACACCTGAATTTAGGTAAAACATCTGAATTTGGGCTTTCTCGACAAAAATAATAATGCATGTTAATTAGATGAGACAATATCCAAAAATAACGTGGTTATTGTATACCTGGTAAGTCTTACCTACTAATAGGTATTCTGTGTGCCTTAAAGGCTTACACGGTGCGAAACTAGCGCCACTCCCGATAAATAATTATTATCTTCTAAACCATGGCCGAAATCGAAAATATGCGTCTTTGACTGTCTAAATAATCTTGCTAAGAATTTTAATATAGAATATCGGCTATGGTTTCAAAGATATTAATTACTTATCGAAGTGGCGCTAGTATCGCACCGTTTCGCCTCTTAAGTAGGTAGCGTAGCCGTACCGAACGCAGGGCGTAAACTTTCCATAAAAAATGCAGGTGTGCCTTTGACCGTGAAGGTGAGCGTGACATTCCACAATTATAACTTAGGATTTTCTAATTATTTAAAGTGCTCTAGAGATTAATAAACAACAACGTTTAGAAAATTATTCTCTGGATGAACTGCTTACCCACTAACTCACACTTTCATTAATTAATTACGTAGGCTTTCTAGGACACATACAAGGCATTATTAATAAGTTAATAACAGGTGGGTCATCACATCACATCACATACCATAATAACTTTTGTCTAAAAACAAGGTTGAAGCCAAAACATCAAAGCTAAGTGCTTCGCTTGAAAACAACCTTGCTTCATGGGATGACATCATCCGTGGGAATCGATACTAATTCCAACTAAGCATAGTTTAGTGGGTAGATAGGTAAAGATTGAATAAGTGGGCGAACTTACTTTGTAGGGGTAGTACTGTTGTCCGCTCATCTTGGTTTCTAGAAACAGAGAAATTGATTGAGTGTTGAAGAAAACACCGAATGTTTGTCGGAGCTAAAAATAAAACGTATTTAGCAGTAACCACACGCAGCCGCCGGTTTTGCAACCATGAAAAATACCGGCCGGTTAGATTCTTAGAAGACTCGCACTATTTTGTGCACTTAATTCCTCCTCTTCCTTGATGTTGTTAAACACTTTTAATGGCACTTAAGCTGTAGCTACTTATATTTTTTAACGTTTTAATAAATACCTGTTTTTTATTATTTCACTGCGGGAGACACCCAAACTTGCCGGCACGAGATTCCGAAATAAACTAAACACGGTCGTCGGATCGAAGTCGGTCGCCAGTTTTGTTCTCTTTCGCTCGTGTGTGACGCGTAAAGCCTGCGGTTGGCAACAGTTTTTGGACGGTCTAATAAAATCTGCTACGATCACAATCACTTCATCGAAATCTGCATACGGTTTGGGTTAACCATTCGTAGTAGGTAGGTAAGTTCAATAAAATTGCTGCACGCTCAGTGAAGCAGCATCTCTGTGTTAGGTCCTTTCTCATAAGCTAAGAAATAATCAATACTTATTGTGCCTAGATTAAACGCGTTCCAGGCCTTAGAAATTAGTCGAAAATTTGCGAAACCGGAGTTCCAGAAACGAGACTTGGTAGGTAGGTAAGTAGGAATTATTTATGGACATACTAGGCAGGGTATGTAATGTAGGCACTTTATTAAAAAGGGCTCTTCAAAAAGTTCAAAATTAGATTTAGAATCAGATCAAAAAATGTTGCGCACCGCTGTTCCACGTCGCGTCGCGTCGTCTGATCGGATGATGTCATCGGCGACCGGTACCCTACCCTACTGCTACCGCTGCAACTCTTGCCGCCACCGCCCCGCCTCGTTGTGAGTGATGCGATGCCGCAGTCGATTTTTATTCTTTAAATCAGTATAGTTCCCATTCGTCCGAGGACTCCAGAGGGCCTATTATGGCCGCATTTACAATACTGCTTTTCGTCCTCCAAGTGTCAAAGTCAATACAAAAAAAATGCAAAGAGGACGCAAAGCATTATTGCAAAAGCGGCCGTAATAGCCCCTCAGGTCCCAGATAAATATTGATAGTGGTAGGTATAATATGAGAAGAAACATAGTGACCATGGCTGAAAACATACCTATTTATTCAAAGTAAGATACAATAAATAATGAAATTATATCGCTCTATCAAATGACCACAATCTTAATAAGTATACTTACTTAATTAATAAAATAAAAAAAAATTGTCTTAAGCACAGAGGATAAAATACTTGCTCAAGTTCCCTACCCCAGATATACGAAAGCAATATTTTACAATTTCTACATTTTAAACACAGTAAATGAAAATATCCATGCTTTCAGCGCACCCTGAAAAACTGGAAAATATTCACTTGTCTCTCATAGGTTCGTCTCTCTATCCGGCTCGAAGGACCAAAAAATGACGAGGAAGGGTTGTTGTTGTTTTTTATCTTCTTCCTAATTTTATAACCTTTAGCTATTTGAGAACTCGTCATTAATTATTTCATTCGTCATTTGTTAAGTTGTCGTCATCAAGGTAATGAGCCGGAATCGGAAGACGTTATACTCCGCGAGATCAGCGACTGTGACTCACACTTGATCTACTAAACTGTGTAAACTACTTGTTGTACGATTGAATTAATACGATTCGTCACAACAGATTTCTGGGAAATGATTACGTCACTGTTTAAAAATATAAATAGTTGTTCGTGACGATCTACCTGTAATAAATTAGCTATCTATTGTATGTAACATACTAATCCGTTAATTCTTACACCATATAATTTAGTAATATAAGAGCTCCAAGTACTTACATCATAACATAGTTTCGATCCCACATGTTCAATATACCTATTCGTTACCAATAAAACATCGCACAAACGCAGTTGTATAAAACTGATTTATTATATAATTACAAATAATCCATACAATATTATCCGGTAATACACAGATGGTAGGCCGCCCGTTTGTGACAGCTATGCTCATTTAACATTAATACATAAATAAATATCTTGCACTAGTCCTCCAGGAAGAAGTATTGGCCGGCTCGTTTTTGTTCCATGTCCTGTTGACAAACATGTTTTTTGTTAGTAAAATTAAAATTAAGTTATCATAATAATAACATTATCATTTCAAAGATCCTCGAAAAACCAAAAAAAAAATTAAAATAACAATGCCAGAACTTGGTATGTGTAAACAAAACAGGAATTTCAGTTTTTAAATTGCATGTAACCTATGCAATCGAAACTAGCCCCTGTACTCCGTAAATCTAATTTCAATAGCTATTTTGTCTAATTCGAGGCCATTTTATCTTTAATTTCTTTAATGAAAACATGAATTGGGATATAATTTTGTCTCTAATTATTCTGAATAAACGTCCAAGTTAGGCTCAAAATTCCGGAAAAACACTTATTTAATTTTTTTAAGGGCATAGCTACTAGGAACGTTGTCGGGAGTACAGCAGCCCTAGATCGTTTCAGTGCGCATTCTGCGAGGCAGCCGAACGGACTCCGGTCGCTGCCGACTGCGAACAGAGACAAGCGCCCAGCGTCCGTTATGTTACAGACCGAGAAAGCCATGGATTTTTAGGCATTTCCCTTCGTTATCTTAAGTTCTAATAATCACCATCTAACAAAAAACTCACCTTAACCGAAGCATGCTTATTGATCCTCGGCCTAAAGTTATTAGGATCCCTGCGGAAGGTGATCCCTAGCAGCTCTAAGAACTTGTTCATCCCATTGAGCAGAGACTGCGGCGCGTGCGCGGTGGCGCGCGAGGAGGGCGTGCCCTCGAACACGATGACGCGGTCGGCCAGGTACGTCGCCATTATGAAGTCGTGCTCCACCACGAAGCCTGTTCGCTTGGCGTGCAGGATGAACCTGGTATGAGGGGAGGAAGATTAACAAGACACATTATAAGAATTCTCGTAATAATTAAGCAAGGGTAAACAAAACACTAGTGGGAAAGACCAAAACTTAAGGTTAAAAGTAAACAAAAAAAAAACATGAATATAAATAATCCAGGAAATACTAAAAAGTAATAAAGTGTGGCTGTAGGCTGACATTCTCAGACCAGTTGGAGTTTGAGGTTCAGACTTCAAGCTTACAAGTTCACTGCTCTGAATTGATAGGAGTAGAATCATTTGACAGAGGAGGGCTCGTTTGGGGGCCTCTCCAGGCGACTATTGTCGTAAGGCAAGGAAAACATTTGTTTACCTGAGCCAATTGGTGGGCACCCTGAACTACCTCGCCTCTCACAGTATAGGATACTTTACCAAATAAGGTATCAATAGCAATTAGATTAGATGTAGTCTAATTGACTTTCAATAAGTGATATCTTGTATTGTCATTTTTTATAAAACAAGGCTTCTCGGTTCGCATAATTTCTCACCCACAGTCTAACGTCAATGTTGAGCAGTTGTGGTTATCAATTAGCATTAAGACAATAAGGCTTATTATCGGCACTGCCTACCGCCCGCAATGGTTAAATGTAGATACTTTTTTGGATGCGCTGACTGACTCAATTGCTACCTTTACGCGTTACGATAAAATGATTTTGTTGGGCGATTTTAACATTAATATGCTGGATCGAAATGATACAAAGACGTTAAAGCTCAAACAGTTTCTATTTTATTTCGGATTAAGTAATGTAGTTACCGAACCCACACATTTCACCTCGCACAGTCAAACTTTAATTGACGTTGTGTGTACAAATGCGGCAGTTTCGGCTGTGTGTGTGAATCATATTCTCGATTTAGGAGCGCATGCGTTAGTTATAATCAATTTAAAAATTAAAAAAGAGAAACCTCAGCCTAAACGAATTTGCTATAGACCTTTAAATGATATTAACTTGGATGTTTTAGGTTCAGAATTGACTTCGTGCAATCTTCAAAGACTTTTATTGACAAACGATGTTAATGACTTAGTTTTGTTATTTAATAAATTCATTCTTGAGCTCTTTGATCGTCTTGCCCCTTATAAGTCAGTGACTGTGAAACACAACTCTAAGCCATGGCTGACTGACAACATTCACCTAATGATGCGTCTTCGTGATGAGGCTCATTTAAAGTTCCGCAAAACAAAGAATCCTGAGCATGAAAATGTTTATAAAAAACTAAAGGGAATGGTTAGAGTCGGCTTATTTGCCGAAAAAAAAGCTTATTTTCAGCTGAACATAAATAATAATGTAAATAACTCAAAAAAACTTTGGAATAACTTAAAAAATAATGTGCTACCTAGTTTTAAAAATTCTCCTGACTTACCTGATACTTTTAATGATCCCGATATGATAAATAAACACTTTCTTGACATTCCGAGCGATAATGAATTTAAAATTTCTAATTTGACATACTTTGAACACCACCGTTTTCTTAAATCGGATACTGTTTTTCGGTTAAGGCAAGTGAATGAGGATACAGTAGCTAAAATCATTTTCTCTCTTGATTCGAATGCTGAGGGCTCAGATGGTATCACTATGAAAATGATAATTCTTACTCTTCCTCAAACCTTAACGATTATAACGGCAATCGTTAATATGTCCATAGCACAAGATGTTTTTCCTTCGGAGTGGAAAACTGCCCTTGTCAATCCTCTTCCGAAAGTAGGAAACCCACAAAGTGTCAAAGACTTGCGTCCTATAAGTTTGCTACCGTATTTATCGAAGATATTAGAGAAAGTAGTCTACAACCAGGTCTCTAGTTTTTGTGAGTCGAACGATATTCTTCCTAGTCATCAGTCTGGTTTTAGGAAAAAGCATGGTACTGCTACGGCTTTAATTGACGTAATCGATAATATTCTTTCCGCTCAAGACCAAGGTAAAGGAACAATCCTAGCTCTTTTAGACTTCTCACGCGCTTTTGACTCGATAAATATAACTGTTCTCTTATCCAAAATGTCATATTACGGGTTCGATATTTCTGCAATAAGATGGTTTGAGAGCTATCTCAATGGACGTCAACAAAAGGTGGTCATACGAAAATTAGATGGGTCTAGGTTAAGCTCGAAACCTAGCGCTGTAGTTAGAGGAGTTCCGCAGGGATCTATTCTTGGCCCACTTCTCTTTGTGATTTATAGTGCCGACATAGTTAATTGTTTAAAGAATAGCTCCTTCCATCTGTATGCAGATGACCTGCAGTTATATGTTTCTGCAAGACCTAATGACATGGCTCAGTCAATTCGGAACATGAATGAGGATCTGAGGAAGATTTCCTTATGGTGCTCTGCAAATAATCTTGTACTTAACCCTCAAAAATCCAAATTCATGATACTGGGATCTAAACAGCAAATCTGTAATATTAACAACCTCAATCCGACGATACTGATTAATGATAGCCCTATTGAAATGGTGACTGAAGCGCGGAATCTTGGTTTGCTCATGGATGGACATCTTAATTTCGATAAACATGTCTCGGCGATCGTAAAAAACTGTTTTTTCCGAATTTCCGTTCTGTACCAGATCAGACCATTTCTTAGTGTAAATATGCGTGTATTGTTATGCGATAGTCTGGTTTTATCGAAGCTTAATTATTGTATAACAGCTTACGGTCCATGTTTACTTCAGAAAACTCAAAGGTTGATCCAAAGAGTACAAAATGCATGCGCCCGTTTCTGTTTTAGGATTCCGCCTCGAACTCATGTAACACCTTTTTTGAATGGTGCTAAAATTTTGAAAATGCAAAGTCGACAGAAACTTTATTTTGCTAGTTTACTTTTTGGCGTGATTCATACTAAGAAACCTGCCTATTTATTTGAAAAACTTTCATGGCGAAGTGCAAATCTTAGGTACGGTATAAGATCGCTTGCTAACTCCCTATCGGTTCCTCATCATCGTACAGCGGCTTTCCGCGGCAGTTTCCGGTACCAGGCAACATTGTGCTGGAATAACATTCCCCCTCCTTTACGCAGAGCCAGTTCGCTTTTTGTTTTTAAAAAAGAATTAAAATCATACTTTCTGAAATCGCAACAGCAAAATGTGCCTTGTACTTGGGGGACTCCCTGGTAGGTTGAATGTAATTTGATTTATTGATTTATCTAAATTTTAATTTTATTTCTAGTTTTTTATTTGGATAGGATATCCATGTACTTGGAGCGATAAGTCCATTTATTTATTTCTAAAAGTATTATAATTTATTCTTTTATTTATTTTCTTTTTTAAGCAATTATTTGTTATTATTATTATGTTAGAACCCGAATAATCTGGATATGGGAAATATTATTACGTTTACATATATATTTTTATACGCAAGATTTATTTATTTATTTATAACTAGCTATAATTTATATTTTTTTTACCCTCTCTCGGAAAGGTACCGGCAGAATACCAGCGTCATAGGTTTCTGTGACAATATGCTGAGTCGGAGCCTATTTCGGATGTGATATGCGCCACTGTGCCTTACACTGTGTGTAAATTTGTTGAATTTTGTATTGCAAGATGTACAATCGTGTTTTTTTTGTAATCATACTGTGTTTTTGTTAATTAATCTTAAAAATGTGTTGTGTATTACTTCTGAAATAAATTTATTATCTATCTATCTATCTATCTATCCTATATTGAATAAAGAATTTTGAATTAAATTGATATAAAAGGTTAAGTTCGACTTTAACACAGTAAGTATAAGCTGTACGAAATATAAAAAGAACCCAAGCCAAGACAATCAGTACTCCAATACGGCTGGGTACAACAGTGAGTAAACTTGAAACACCGACTATGAATGTCAGCCGAAGTTGATCTGAGAATGTCGGAATGTGAAAACATTTTGCAACCAAACAAACCTCTTTATAACTTTAGCTGCCACCAAACGCTGCTCAGAGTCAAGGTAGGCTGAAGGCTCGTCTATGAGATAGACGTCAGCTGGCTTGCCGAGGCACAGCACGAGTGCCACGCGCTGCAACTCTCCTCCAGACAAGTTCTGGACCTCCTGATCCATTATCTCTTCTATCTTCATTGGCTTCATCACGTCTGTTATGAACTAAAACAAAAAAAAGGTTTTTATAAATATATATTTTTTCCCAAAATTTGCTTAGGCTACGAACGCACAGGCGGTTTTATTTCCGCGCGGTGTCAAAGTTTGTTATTTAATTTTCAACCTTATTCATAGGCCCCGAACGCACAAGCGTGATTTTACGGTTTTTTATCCGCTGGTGCTACACTTTCATAGGATTCAGTATGTTACATAAAATCCGCGCGGCAAAAAACCCCCTGTGCGTTCGTAGCCTTACTCTTCCTACATGATTATTAAATATAGCCTAATTAGGGCCAGTGCACTTTTGGATAGGCCTGACAAATCCAAAACAGGTTTTCAAGATTAAAGAAACAGAAAAATTAAAACAGAATGAGATTGGTCTTCCCTTTGCCATACAAATTAGAGATCAGTTTGAATTCTTCATCACACAAGTAGTGAACTGTGCCTTAAGATCAATGAAAAAAATAGAACAAGAAACATTTAATGACAATGTGTAAAATTATTTATTCACCTGCGGATGTACATAGGCATCTCTAATTTTGTCATGTAGCAGACTGCGGACAAGCCCCTGCGACTTGGGGGATATCTTCTGTGGCTTATAACTAATGTGAAGCTGAGGTAGTGTTCCTGGACCTGTGGGTAAAAAAAAAAAAAAAATCAAATTGCAATAACAATGAATAAAGCAATTGAAGTTTTAGCTTGGATTGAATGTGTTTACCTTTAATAAATATTTGTTTAAAACTAATTTGGTTAAACCTCTTAACTGACATGGTACAAATATGTATCAAAATTCCATACATTACAATGAAAAGATGAGTGGTGAGAAGTTTAAATAATGTATAGGTATAGGTAGAACATAAAAGATCTTGAGGGGCAAAAAACTGCCAGTAAATAGCAAACTTAGAAATCAATAAGAGGTACCTTCGGCGGGTAGCAGCGACTGTGCATGGTGCAAACACTTTTGAAACACAGGATGAAAGAACAATTCGAAAAGTTCACCTCTAGCCATTCTATTTACTATTAAAATTCATTGAAATCTACGCTTATAATACCATAAAAATTATAACCTCAACATTTTACTAATATCGATTCAACATCTCAAAACCGCTTAAAGTTAAACAAAACCGACAACAGAACACAGTGCTTTTTATTAAATAAGTTAAATTAACAAGAAAATCATGGAAATCGGAGAAGGAAAACGCTTTGTTGGACACAAAAAAGCAAATTGACAACCAGAATTTGACATGACAACTTTCACTGTGTTCGCAGTTTGACAGTTCAATCAATACAGTTTTGGGTTGCCAGTATCAAAAAAACTGAATCGAATATCCGAGAAAATCGATTACTATTTTACTCGAAATTACCGATTCAAGAATTACCTTCATCCGGTTCCAAGTTCCCGGCCAGCATTCTGATAAATGTGGTCTTCCCGGTGCCATTTTCACCGAGCAGCACCAAAATTTCGGAGTCTGAAAACTCGCCCGGCATCACACGAAGCCCAAAGTCGCCCATGTTTTTAGTCATCCCTGGATACTCGTAGTGGTTCATTCTTTTTATCTAGCCACGAGAAAAAATATCATTATCAGCTCCTTTGATCAACAATTCATTGGTGATCGAAGATCAGCCCTGTAACTATTAAATAAGGTAGTAAGAATTTAAGTTGAATTACCAATAATTGATGATTAATATATAAATATTTAAATGTATAGTAAAATGTTAAGAGCCAGTTTACAGCGATGATAGCGCCATTCGCGAAAAAAATTAATATCTTCTAAACTAAGGCAAATATCAAAAATGTGGCACTGTATGACACTAGATAATGTAGCCTAGTATTTTTTAAGCACAGCAAAGTAGTCCTAAGTAAAAATAACAAAAAAAAAAACAAAGATTGTTACCAAAAGTGGCCACTTTTAGTAACACTTTGTAGCTTTCTTTGGTCTTCAACTTAAAAGCTGTACAGAAGTGCCCTAAAAATACTAGGCTACATTATCTAGTATCATACAGTGCCACATTTTTGATATTGCCTTAGTTTAGAAGATATAAATTTTTTCGCGAATGGCGCCAGCATCGCTGTAAACTGGCTCTTAAGGACAACTATATCACCGTGCAGCGGATTCGATGTCGCGGCGGGGCGAATATTGTTATGATTATTATTGATGTTTGTTTCCCGGCCCACCCTAGATACAGGTTCCTCCTAGTTAGCGGCTCTGAGTGTAATGTGTTATTTATTAATTTAATTCAAGCTCAAAACCTAAAGCACACAATAAAAAACATAAAACAAACCTCTTCTTCTGTCGCTGACTCAGCAACTTTGAAAACTAATGATTCTGTCCTGAATCTCATGTTCTCTGTCGGCACGAAACCGTCCAGGAAAATGTTGATACCTGTAAATAAATATTTAGGTTAGTCAAACAACAACTGCAATTCCTCACTTCCGAGCAACTAAAAATTACTGAATCTTTGTCATCATCATCATCCCCGGTCCATGGTCCATGGATTGTCATATGGTTAAGTTAACTATTATATATATACGTGTTTACTTCCGTGTGGTGGCGGCATAGAATTCCACAACCCCATTTTCTCCCGTAGATGTTGTTAAAGATGACTAAGAGAATGGAAGGGAAGGGAAGGACAGGCAGCAGTGTGAAAAATTTAAACAAGTACTGCAATCGCCAACCCGCCTACAAAGCGTAGTGATTATGGAAAACCCCATCCCCCCACAAGGTTTGCCCTTGCGATGATCTCTGGGGGAGGCCTGTGTCCAGCAGTGGACGTCTTATAGGCTGCAATGATGAGTGTGAACTATTATATTATCTGTGACATGCCTTTACCTTTACCTTTTAGGCTTCTGATAGCTAAGCTTTGTGGCAATCCACAAGTTAAATGGTTTTATCCTGCCTTTCCATACATACCTTCCCTTACAGAGAAGGGCATAGTGACGACACCGTAAGCACCGGGCACGCCGTACAGGCAGCAGATGAAGTCCGAGAGGTAGTCCAGCACTGACAAGTCGTGCTCTACTACTATGATGAACCTGGCAAAAGGAAATTCAGTAAGTTTGCGGGTGAGTGTGAAAGGCCAAGCCTTTATCAGACATTCTCAAAAATAAATTATAGAATAGGCCCAGATAAAAATATAAGTAAAAATAAATAATTGGCATCTTACTTCACAAATATTTTCTTTACTCATAGCATGCAAAGCAAAAGCCATTATTAGTTTGAATAAGAGAAAAAGGGGGAAACCTACTTATCTGGGTCAATAAGCGATCGTATAGTCCTGGCAGCATTTAGACGCTGTTTGACATCCAAGTAGGAAGAAGGCTCATCGAACATGAAGATGTCTCCATCCTGAATGCACACCATGGCGCAGGCGAACCGCTGCAGCTCCCCACCGGAGAGTGCTGCAATCTCACGGTTACGGATGTGAGAGAGATCTGGGGAAATTATTTGAAATTATAAATTAAAGGAGAAAATATAAAATCCAATGGGATCCCAATTCACTACGGTAATTTGATTATATTAAAAAGTGATTTGATTTGATTAAAATTACGTAAATAGTACCTTACCTAACATCTCACAAATAACTTTCTGGTTCTTTCTCTCATCCTTCTTATCTAAAAGGACTCCCACTGTTCCTTTGACAGCTTTAGGGATCTGGTCCACATATTGTGGCTTTATGAGGGCTTTCAAGTCATCCTCAAGGATCTTGGTGAAGTAGTTCTGAAGCTCAGAGCCACGGAAATGAGAAAGAATCTCCTGCCAGTCTGGAGGGTCCTGGGAAAACATAAATAGAGTCAATGAACAAGCTGTTTCTTGCTAAAAAAAAACATTGGTAGATTGGTTTAGGATCCCAGGCAACTCACTACAGACTGTTATATTTAACTAGTGCCTTGGCCAAATTTGTACCATACATACATACATACATAATCTCACGCCTTTTTTTCCCTGAAGGGTTAGGCAGAGGTACCAGCTTAAGGGCCGGACCCACGTTTAGCCGAGTTTATGCTTTATTACCAACGTGACAAGGGGCCAGCTTGTCGCCGCGGTTATAACGACCACTACTGCGGCCGGGACCAACAGCTTAACCAAATTTGTACCACCTCACCTATTACTATTTTCTCTTGAATCTATCTATTAAAAAAACTGGATCATAATCCGTTGCATAGTTTAAAAGATTTAAGCATACATAGGGACAGGATGCAGAAAGACACTTTATTTTATACTATGTATGGATATGTTAGTTTCTAGACTTGCTGCTATTATTTTGGTGAACAGTTACTCTAGTACTTACAGCAAATCTTCCAAGATTAGGTTTCTGCTTGCCAGCAAGGATCTTTAGGGCAGTAGACTTGCCAATACCATTCTGCCCAACCAGACCCAGGACTTCACCAGGGCGAGGGATTGGCAGCCGATGGAGCTTAAATGAGTTCTTGGAGTAGCGATGGGTAGTATGCTTCTCCAGATTCGATGGGATGTTAATGATGGTTATGGCATCAAATGGACATTTCTGTGGAAAATATCAAGATTATGATTATTAAACCTTATCTTAATCAGAATCTAACCAGATGAAAACCAAATTGAAGGTCGATCGAATGTAATTTACTAACCTTGACACAGATACCGCACCCGATGCACAGTTCTTCAGATATGGTGGCGATCTTGTCGTTGGGAGTCACCTCGATGCACAACTTGCCCATGCGCACCACAGGGCAGCTCTTCTTGCATTCTTGCCTGCATCTTTTTGGCTTGCAACGATCAGCGTTCACAATCGCGATACGGGTAAGTTTATCAGTCTCTTCATGTTGTTTGTTGCGAGACATCGCTGAAAGGAGATTATTACCTATAAACCGAGTAGAAAACTCACTATTTCACTGAAATATCCCTTGTTATGTGGCAAAATCGACGATTATAACCTAACTTTTAGTTTTAAATTTGTATTGTCTTGGCCACATAAAGGGTAGGTTATATCTAAATATGGTCAAACGGAGAGTAAAACACAGGCTACGAGCTGGAATACTGAAAGTACCTGTAATTAGAAAGCGAACGTTGGCTGCACTTTGCCAAAGTTCGCGTGTCCTTTTACTTCGAACTCGAACGTCAAAAGGAAACAACCACAGACCAACTAGAGATACGAAACAACCAACCAACTTGAAGTTGGCAACTAAGAAAGATCTCTTCTTTGGTCTGTGACTAAGAACAAGAACATAAAAAAAAATTGAGGATATTTTAATCTGTATTCATTTTTAGGAGTATCCAAAGAAGTATGCTTTCTCTGAGCATATATTGCCGCCGCTTTCATTAATCTGAGAAGATATGTACCGGTTATTCCTCTACTTTGTTCGATATTTGATTTTACCCACCCGAGACCCTAGCCTAGCTACTATGGCCGCATTTGCAATATTGCTTTTCGTCCTCTATAGAATATTTTTCTATTTTTCAAAAAACGTAAAGAGGACGAAAAGCAATATTGCAAAAGCGGCCGTAGGTAATAGCCCCTCAGAGCGGATTCTGCTACGGGTAGGTACATACGATATCGTGATTCGTTCGGATTTTACAAAAAAGTTTGATTTTTTTTCCTTTTTCTCAAATAATTTTGATATAAACGTGTAGGGATACTAACTTAAAGCCTACATAGAGCAAAATTTTCATGAAAGTCCTGTAGGGAGTCTTTTAGTTTTAGAGAAAAGCCAAACAGAGTAATGAAGGGGTGAAGGATATTTTTTTTATTAAAGAATGAAGAACGTAAGCATATTATTTATTCCGAAAAAAATGTATTTTTTTTATTTGACTATCAATTTGAAGTTTTTTTTTTTTCGTAAAAAAATTTATTAATCTTAATTAAATGGATCAATAAATTCATTCTCCTCCAAGGCGCTTTCTTTACTCTCCAGACCGAACTGTATGAAAATCGGAGAGTAATGAACTGGAGAAGAATGAAGTTTTGACCTTTTTTAATTATTTCTCAAATCAAGTGCTTTTTAAAAATTATCTATGTTAGCTTTCAGTCATTGGGATGAACCTATAATTTTAGGTATTTTTTAATCAATATCTTTCTTTAAAACATAGGAGAGTAATGAAAAGAAATCTTGGCAAACTAAAATCCTTCCCACTTTAGAGAGAATGAAAGACTATCGCTCGGAGTATGCATTTAGTGAGGGTTCGTTTTTTAGAGTGTGGAAATTTTGAGTAGATCATTTCAGCCTTTAAATTTTAAGTTACAAAATATTTCCCTGAAACATGAATCCGAACGACTAGCGATATCGTACATACCAGTAACCACAACAAGTGTGCCGGAATGTGCCCAGTGCCAGTGTATGTACATACCTGCCTAATAAGATTTTGTGACAGCTAAAAAAAATAGTTGCGTAATAAGCCCGTAGATGGCGTTGTCTAAAGTAATAGACACAGGTAAGTAATTTAAATCGGTTCAAATTGTAACTTAAAAAGTTTAAAACAAAACTAAACAATAACAATTTGGCCGATGCGTGACGAGTTTCAATTTTATTTTGAGCTTTCAATGATTCATTTCAATAAGCTCTTGCATGGCGCCATCTGGTAACGGCGTGATAAAACTTGTTTTTTTCTGAGATCTCAGTTGTTGTTGTTTTTAAATTCGCCCATTCTGGGCAGGCAAAGAAACTTAGTCCATACAGCCAAGTCTTCAGTTTATTTCTTAGTAACATACATAGTGTACTCTAGTCTTCTGTAGTTTAATTCGTTCCCCAACCTAGGTTAGGTTCCTAACCTAACTCATTGAAATGCGTGGGTGGTCTCACATTTCAATATTTACACGGACTTTCGCGGGACATCGATCAGAATTGTTCGGGAGCGCCTTCCTTTATTTCTCACTTCACTAGACAGTTATCCGTAAAGGGCACATTATTACACTAATTCCACTACACTAGCACAGTAATAGCCACGGAAAACTAATTTAGAAAAAAACGAAACAAAAGCCCGACATTTTCCTCACGCTTCGCGCCAAAAAGTCCTGAGATTTCACTGCTTGATCAATCACAGCACAGAGCCTTGACTTGACTGACAGCTCCAAAAAACATGAAAGTAGTGGTCGTGTTTGTTAATGTTTCGTTGTTTTGTTGCATTTTTTTCAGAACAAATTAATTCAAACCTATCTATTCAAAGAGAAGGAATTAGGTAGCAAGAATTCTAATTCAATCAAATTGAAAAAGAAATAGTGATGAATACCGTACATTAACCTTTTTAGCTAAATAAGTAAATCTTGATAACAGTAAAATGGCACCGCAAATAACACATTTACAGAGGCTAAGCATTATCGCTTTACATAACAAGGGCTGTCGTATTTCAGAAATTGAGAGGCAGACCGGGATTTCTGTAAGTAATTAGGTACTCTATTAATATTTAAAATGTTCCTAGATTATTGAAATGGTGAAATCCTAGGGAAATAACCCGCCATTTGGTTTCTTGACATTGCCTTCTTGACATGTTGTTTTATTAATGTTTTCAAAGAGAACCTCAGTATTATTCTGGTTGCGGCGCTATAAAGAGACTGGAGGTGATCTGTCACCTCGTCACAGGACTACCTACAAGAATGCTACGACCCCCGAGCAGGATGCTGCAATTATAGCGGCACATCTTAATCAACCCAATAAATCAACAACTGAAACCGCTTCCGAATTTAATGTAAGTACATACATTATTTATTAATTAATTTCAAATAACCTTATACTCATTGTTTTCTATTTGTAACAGATATCAGCTGACACAGTTAGAAGACGACTCAAGCAAGCAGCTTTGAGAAGTAAGAAAGTTACAAGAAATTTAAAACTGCCACTCCGTAAGGCTCTTCAATTAGCTAAGGTACCAAACATTATTATTTTTTACAATTAAAGCTAGCTATATTTGAGACATGATATTACTGTGAATTTCAGAAAAACTTTGGAATGAAACCCAAGATTGAAAATACAAACAATGAAATAAGTGAAACACAAACTCCAGAATTCTCTACAGAGACTGATGCAGATAATGTAGAGCAACTATTGAGCTGTGTTGATGTTAAATTGGAATATGAGTCTGACACTGATGTTGAGACTGATACTGATAGTATAGTAAATATGGAGGATTTGCAGGAAGAGAAGCTATCCATATCCAGGTAAATTGGGTATATTGAAAATTTGAAACTGAATTGGATTTAGTTTTTTTT
Source organism: Euspilapteryx auroguttella (assembly GCA_951802225.1). Classification (NCBI taxonomy): domain Eukaryota; kingdom Metazoa; phylum Arthropoda; class Insecta; order Lepidoptera; family Gracillariidae; genus Euspilapteryx; species Euspilapteryx auroguttella. The sequence goes on along the minus strand of OX637660.1, from coordinate 4,087,144 downwards.
TGAATTTTTGACTGCCATAATTTTTTTTTTTTTTTTTTGATGTTAACCAATCTCTTTTTTAAAGGTCTTTGGAAGTATGCATTGACAATCTAGAGTCAGCATTGAATGCCATACACGGTGGCGCTGATGAAATAGAAGTCTGCAGCTCTCTGCCCGAGGGAGGCCTCACACCTTCAGTTGGTTTATTAAAAGAAATACTTGATGTGGTAAGATTTATGTTATGTGTATAATGAAACATAAGAAGTTGCTTAAATTATCTACAATATTTATTTCATAGTTTTTCTTTTTGTTTTATAGGTGGAAAACATATCTAACAAAAGAGTTGCTCACAAGAGTTGCCCTGAGGGATGCTCATGTCTGAATCTTATAAAGGTAATGATAGCACTTATTACCAATGATGTCAACTGTTTACTACAAATTTAAACAATATCACAGGTAATACTATCTAGAGATGAAGTTGAAGTTATTTTAGTACTGTGCATCACCCACCTCTCAATTCTACACAAACTTTATCAGGTAAACATGTATTGTAATTGTAACCAGATTCTGGTTGCTAAAATACGTGCACTGCTGGACATAGAGTATATTGTAACACTGTTACATAGGCCTCCCCCAAAGAACGCCACAGCGACCGGTCTTGAGCGAATCTTATCCAATGATTTCTTGCCGCAGCCTTACAAAATTATGATTAGGTACCTACCTAATTTTAAAATTTTGCAAATTTATGCGATGCAAAAACGAAACGCAGTCGAGAACATGTGTTGGGTAGATTGACTCATATTTGACATTGACAGTTCTTTCAATCAATCTGAATTTTTGTGCGAGTGCGAGCCGCGGGCGGCGGCGTCGGATTTTTTTTACCTTTTCGCTTCGATGTTTTCTAAAATCTACCGTGTTGTCTAGTGATAAATTGACTTGTTTGGTTTGTTTGGTTCTAATCTATTCTAGTGAGAAATTATTCATCTGACCATTTTGGTTTATTGTGAACGAACACCATGGCCGAGACTCTCGTAAGTATTCCATTTTGTTACATACAAAACAACAACATACAAAATTACAGTAATACAAATTTATTAAAAAAACATAAATTGTAGTTACAGAAACCTAAAAAGCCTATGACTAAGGAAGAAGTCACGCTTTTACTCGATCTAGTCGCCAGCAAAAAGGTGATTGTGAGTAAGGAAACTAATGCTGCTACAAATAAACTGAAGGAAGAAGCTTGGAACTATGTCACTACTGTGTACAACGCCAAAAGCCGCCGGCCGCGGCACAAAGAGCAGCTCAAGTTGAAATGGGATAATCTGAAGAAATCTGCACGTAAAAGATCACAGAAGTTAACTAAAATGGAAGTAAGTATAATTTTATTTTTCTTACTCAAATAATAAAATCAGCTTTTATATTTCAGCATACTTGGTCATTTATGCTTTGGTTTTTATGTATAACTAGCTGTCCTAGCGAACTTCGTATCACACCTTACAATTGTATATGGAAAAATTTAATTGTTGTTAAAACTTACCTTTAACTTCTCGCCTTTAAAACCTACCCTGGACTACCACAAACTTTTCAATACCAAAATCAACTAAATTTGGCCTGGCCATTCCTGAGTTTTAGCAAGACTAACAAACCACTATAAATTTTTCTTTGATAAGGTAAAGGTAAGGTAAGGTGGTAAATAAAGTAATTAAAATTGTTTCAGGCAGTTGATGATGAATACAGTGCTGCTGACCAACTTTTGGACCGTGTCACGGAAATATTTCAATCGGCCAACTCTGGCGGAGATGTTCCAAATGAGTCACTCAATTTACCTGAGAGCGACCTAATAAATGCTAGGGCCTACTGCGATACCAGCACCTATATTCCAAAAGGTAATCTATGGGCAAACTATTTAGGTTAATTCCCGAACTTTACTTTCATACAACTCATTTTTTTATTTAGTTACATGAGTTTTGTTTATCTTGGCACAATATATACTATTTAGCTTATTGTTTTGTAGATATGTTTATCAGTCTTATCTTTTAAAAGTTAGCTCTGAAATAACATTTAATGTCTTGAGATTATTAAAAAATGCATTCTTCTGTAATGAAATAACATTTTGTTAACAGGCAAGAAAAGAAAATTCCTTCAATCATCTGATGAGGGAAGGCTGGAGCGGAATGTTGCAATTGCTAATTATTATAGAAAAAAGTCTGAGAAAATGAGTTTAGAGATAGAATTGTTAAAAATTGAGTTAGAGCAGCGAAAGAATGTTGTTAATAATGTCAACTTCAACACGCATGGGACATGACTGTAATTCTCATAGTATGTGTATATATTGTAGTGAGATTTTATTAGTCTTAGTGTATATTTTGTTTAAAAAATAAGTATTATTATGTAATAATTTTATTGAGTGAGTCCTACATCTGATATATAAAAAGAATAAAAGAATTGTTGTGTAGAGTGCTATGTGTCATACATTGTATTTTAATTATAGATGGAATTTTGTAAATATCATCAACTCTGTAGCTAAGTATGTGTAAATAAATTGTGTATAAAATTTTGTGGTTTTATTGTAAAAATACTGTTATCTGCATGAAATTACGAATAAAAGGTCTGTTCTGAATTTTAGTTTGAAATTTGTTACAATATACAAATCCTAAAACCTACCTATACTTGAAATTATAGATAGGGCCATGTTACCAGTGTTTTCTCTTTGATAAAAATAAAGATTGTTGAACATCATTCAGTTCATCCTGCCCTGTAGTTTTTTAATAGTTTGTACTGAATTAATGTTTTTATTATAAATTAATTCCTCAGGTGCCGAAAGTGAACGTGATGCTGCGCTGCCGCGCGGGCTCCGACTTCTGCTACTCTCAACTGGAAATGGACACCATGATCTCCGATTTGAAAGCTTTTAAAACTATGAAGATTGACAGATTTGTGTTTGGCGCACTTGATAGCAACCAGTCTATCGATATAGAGAACTGTAGGAGAGTTCTAGACAGTGCTGCGCCGATACCAGTGACATTCCATAGAGCCTTCGATGTTAGTAGGAATGCCCATGATTCTCTTGAATTCATTATTCAGCTTGGATTCAATCGCCTTCTAACAAGCGGGCTTTCCGCTTCCGCTGTAGACCGTGATGGAAAACATATGTTAAAATTCTTAGTCAATTTAGCTAAGGACAGAATTCAAATTATGCCCGGTGCAGGGATAAATTCGTGTAACGTGAACTTATTGAAAAATATTCCTTGTACAATATTTCATGGGTCATGCAAGATGAAGAAATCCTTAAAAGAGGGCTTGGCGATGGGTTCTAGTGATAATGTGTCGTTTTATTATGTTACTGATAGGGATGAGGTGAGACGATTAAAAGAAGTACTTGCAAACATGTAGTTGTATGGGTAAAGTGTAAATAAGTAAACTTAAATATACAATTACAATTGAGAATATAAATAAATGTTTTTTTTAATGTGATTATTAGTTTTATTTACGGAACAACATCCGCATCTAATTCTTGTAAGGCTCATAAGGGTTTAAAAAAAATCATAGACATGATTTTTAACAAAATTATTTATTGTGTGTGCATAAAATACTATAGGTAGCTACTTAATTTTATATAGTTTAGAATATTTTAATCAGATCTGCATAGGTTTGTCGTATCATATCATAAAGTTTTATTCTCATGACTACAAGTGGCTTAATTGAACTAAGTAATTCCTAATTATTTTAATACATATCTTTATAAACGAACTACCTACCTACTTTTTTACGTGCTAGGCTTTGATATGGTAATACGCACTCGACTTAGTACAAAATAAGGCTGCGCAGTGAAAATTCCTATTATTTAAGGCAGTTTTTTCTTAGTGCTCATAATTGGGATAACACTTAATAAAGAAGCCCTTAAATAAACTTATTAATATCCTATCCTATGCCGTCATAAAACTTAAAGTCCTAAGTTTTTTTCTTCGGTACAATACAAAAGAGCTGTATCCTACTACAATGCCTATGTAAAACTTACTTAGCAAGCGTAATACCATTTATGTAATACATAAGTACCTACAATTACAATTTTTAAGGTACGTAGTTAAATTGTTGAATAAAACCTCTATTTATTTAGAGCAGGCGTACATTGAACCAGGGGATCTATTGCCGTTCAAAATGAAAATGAGAATGTGAATCACTTTGAAATGTGATAAGTATACATTGCGGGTATATAGGTGAATCATTTTGACGTAGACGGAAAATAGAAAAATCTGAATGCGAGCAGTCATCTAATGTGTATGTGTGTATTGTATGGGTTTGAGTCCAGCTGGACTCGAAATAGTAGGCAAAATAGCAAAACCATAAACAAGAAAACCATAAAAACTGCTCGCGTGCATTCTTAAGAGATTATGAGTTTGTCTCTGTCTTCTTGTCTCTTCTTCTTTCTCTTATGATTAGTTTGTTATTGTTGAAGGAATATGAGTAGCAAAGAGAAGGTAAATCACTAATGAGTAGTAGTTCTCCGTTTCTGCTAAAATTACTTCCATCTAGTACATACCTTATCTCAGGTCTACACAAGAGATTCAGCTGTAAACCCGCAATGTATACAATAGTAAAACATAATAATAACACATTACACTCAGAGCCCCTAACTAGGAAGAACCTGTATCTAGGGCGCTCGAAACACACACAGAGACGAACATCACACCCAGACCGGAAACAAACATCGATATTCATCATATCAATATTCGCCCCGCCCAGGAATCGAACCCGGGTGCTCACGCTTACTCAGTCCACATCACTGCCAACTGAGCTACGGAGCAGTCGAATGTATATTACAATGTATATTACATGACAAAATGTTTCTCATTCTTATTTTCATTGTGAACGGCAATAGCCTAACAGTATACAGAGTCTAAAGGAAATTTAACTATGTACAGTACCATAGTCTATCTAATTTATCATAATGAAGACCTGAGCGGTAGTCGGTAGTTCAAGTGGGAGCTCACGAGACCTCACACTCATATATATGTCGTGGCCAGATCGTTGAATTGGCCATTTCATGATGTGGCCGGCCATTTCATGAAAAGTGTTTTTTTCATGAAATGGCCAATTTTCGTTGGCCGGATCGTTGAAATGTATTTGAAATGACAACGTTCAACGATTTGGCCAACCACGTTTGGCCAAATCATGAATGTAGAGTGATATATAAAGGTGAAATAAAAAAAAATATACTTAATCATTTTTTTATTTATTATAACGTTACTTACATCAAATAATCACTTAACATTAATTATGTTTGTACTTTAATATTAATTATTTAAATTGGAAAATATAAGTTACTTAAACAATAAATGCTAATATTGCTAAATTAGTGAATGTCTAAAGAATGAGGCCCTCTCTCATCCTCAATTTTGAAATCACTAAGTTACCCATCACTAATCAAAACACACCACACAAATGCAACAACAGCGCCACTAGCGGAGAAATTTTTAACTATTCAACGATATGATCGCTAACATTTGGCCATTTCATGAAATAGTCATGCTATTACTTGGCCAAATCGTTAAACGTTGACATTTCAATGATCTGGCCTACGAAAATCGGCCATTTCATGAAAAAATCACTTTTCATGAAATGGCCGGCCATATCATGAAGTGGCCAATTTAACGATCTGGCCACGACATATATAAGTTGAAAATACCTATGTTGTATATTTTTCGATTCACAGCGGGCGATGTTCTCAAAAAACTTTCCATATCGCAGCCGTCTTAACTTCCGCATTGAATAAACTTCAAAAAGCAATAGGACACCACCACACAAAATAAGTAATTCATAGAGTGCCTTTTTATATATCTAAGTACAAACAATACAATCTAGACTATAACAGAGTGTCTATTGGTCTTCTTATCGGGCTGGTAAGGCTCCAGTTTCCGTGGCTCGGTGTTGAGGGCGCTGTAGTCGACCGGGAAGGGAGGCTGCGGCAGAGCGTCCTTGGGCGGCGCGAGCACCCACTGGCCAGGCCCGTTGGGGTTCCGGCCCATCAGCCAGTTTGTGTAGCAGTGCACGAAGGTGCCGTAGTCCAGGATAAGGTAGCCGTTCTGTAATCAATTCAGATTGTGAGAAGAAAATATTTTATGGAAGTAAGTTTTTCAAATCTGCTCTTTATTAAACCAAAATTTTCCTTAATTCCTAGCTGTCCCGGCGAACTTCGTATCGCGCTTTAAAATATTATATGGAAAAATTAAATTGTTGTTTTAACTTATTTCGCCTTCACTTTTCCATATTTTCTGATCTTTTAAACCTTCTCGGGACTACTTCGAACATTTCAACACCAAAATCAGCTAAAGTGGCTCGGCCGTTCTCGAGTTTGAGCGAGACTAACGAACCACGATTAATTTTTATATATAGTAGATAGTAGACAAGCGTTGCTGACTGTATTTTTTTAATTAGGATATGTACTTACTAAATCCCAAAACAGATTGAAAATGGTTCTGTAGTTTCTCCGATTAGCGACCACAAACAATGAAACAGATATAAAAACCATAACAATGGGATCACTGCGTAGCCATAAATTTACCAGAGACTTAACTAGCTAACTTTCAACGAAATCACGGTAGGATTAAAGTTTCCCGCTCTCGCAATGTTTGAAACCTTGTTGAAATTAAACATTAAAGGGACCCCTATGAAAATCTAGTCCAATTCAAACCACGCTACATAAACTAATATAAAGTAGGTTGGGCAGTATCTATAGAATGCGATAACCCTGTGAAGTTAGAGTGCCCTAATAAAGGACATGGGCAAATCGTAAGTATTGAAAAAAGCTAAAAGTTATGAGGGTTAGGTTGCGTAGGTAGAGCCTCGTATGTTATATAACATATGCGTCTAACAAGTACATATTAATATTTGGACCACTGCTATATTTTGTATTAAGTACTTATATTTTTTTATTGAAAGCCTACCATCAGTTTGAATTGTCTGCATGTTGGGTGATAAAAACCAAGCGTTGTGAAGGCGGACGCAAATTGTGCATCAAGCATCTGGGCCCCAGGCTATTAACTAGTAAGATCACGTGATCAAGACGAATGGTGGAGTCTCATTTCAATCGCTTAGACATAATTTCGCGTCGCTGGAATCAAAGGAGTAAGTAGTAGTTGTAGGAAAGTATACAATTATGTAAACTTACACTCGTCATCCGATCGTACGCTGTATCGAGGATCTCTTCAATCCGCGCGGCGCTCAGTCCTATCACTGATCTGTAGTATGCTGAGAGAGCTTGCTTCGTTATGGTCCCGGAATCTATTAACAATTAAAAAACGTTTACTTAAAATAGAACTTATATTAGTGACTTGAAAGATGCTACAAAATTCGAAACACTCGCAACGCTACGACGTAGCACGGGCGCGTAGCCGCGTAGCAATCCGTAGCGTATAACGCGCTTATTATACTGAGTCGGTTTCTAGGATGAAGAAAACTTGCTGTATATTTCTTCACCCTGTGAAATGTTAAACAACGAAAATAACCTAATAAAAAAAAACATTATTCCCTTTTATCCTTTGCCGAAGAGTTAAAATGGTCTCTGGAAACCGTAAAAGCTACATTTCGCAACAAAAGTTTCCGACAATACAGCTCCCAGTACGCAACGAAATCTAACCAAACAAATAGGTACGAGTTTCGTGTAACTGTAGAACCATTTAAATCGGCGAAACATTGTTCCAATAATGTTAGATACTGAAATTTTTTTTGAAGAAATTATGTTTAGTGTAAGTTCTTCTTAGTCAGTCCCGAATAGTTACTTAGCTGTTTAACTAAATGAGGATAAACCAACTATATAATATTGTAGACTGAATAAACTAAGGTCCTGAACTCCCTATGTTACCCTTGGGTAAGTTGCCATTGTATTGTACAGAACCTTAGAGAGGGTAGTCGCAAGTGCTACAGCGAGGGCTTTTGGCCAGGAATTTATGCGAATGTGCCAACATTTAAACTGTTGGAATGCGACCAAATCCATAACTAGAGTGTATCCTTGTTTGCATATTTTAGGATTCAGTGTTGAAACTGTATTTATTATTAGCCACTAGAGTTTGCCCGCGGCTCTCCACACGCTCTTACTCTCTCGGTAAGGAACTCTAAAAAAGGGACTTTTTTGCCATTTAGCGTGCACAATCAAACAAGACAACATCTTTAAAACCCATAAAAAAATGATTTCTTAAGGGTCTAACACATTACTTTTTTTGTTTTGTTTCACTTTCTGTGTTTACCTAGCTAACTTACGTTTGTGTTATAAAGTCCTCCTTCATAGTTCCTAAAGTAAAGACAAATTAATTAAAAATAATTCACATACACACAAGTGCCCCCTCCTTTAAATAATTTCCCTACAAGGTAAGATTAAGCCCTCTCACATAAACATTGCCAAGCTTTTACATTAAAATTTTAATGCAAAGTGCAGCGGACTGCAGCTGGCTGGGATTAATGAGTACAAATTATGAGATACTCGCTTGTTTGTTCTTAGTATTTGAATAGCTGTATTTGCTATAGTGCATGGTATAGCAGAGTATAGGCAAAATAAAACTGGCAATTAACGAATATAGCTGAAATGTATGTTTGTAACTCTAATTAACGTAATAATATTTAATAGAAATTAATTAATACTTTATGTAATAGAATAAAAATAAATATTTAATTTCTAAATGTGGTACAAAGTTACCCACAATGAAGGAACAGCCCATGAACCTTGTTGGGCACTGGAAAATCTTAATCAACTAACTTAAATCTAATGTAGAGTTGAAACTCTACGTTGTAATGTTGAAACATTAATTACCTAACTCTTTTGATGTACAAAGACATAAAAACTACTTTTTTAGTAACAAACATTAGGTATACCCTTCATTTTGGCTTTGCATAAGTTGGAAAGACTGGGCCAAGACGGGCCTTTTTACAGCTAAAAGGCAAGCACCTTCTCTTTGTTTGTCAATAAATTAATTCGAAAATCAAACATTTAAGTAATTTATCAGAACTGAATGAAAAGCTATAAATAACGGAACGCAATAACAGTGATTGGCCAGGGTCCGAGCACGCGGCCGGCGACCGGCACTCCGCGTGTTAATTAACGCTCTACATCAATCTGTCCGGCTCCGGCCGATGGCTTCCAATTTGACTGGCACTGCGGTACTGCTGTCCGCTCTATAGCCTTTGAGGTGATCTGTACTTTATTACTATGATACACAGAGAAAGCAGCACTGTATTATATACTTTTTATATCTGGATGCACGTTTCATAGGTGGCAATTTGAAATATCATTAGAAGATTCAAACTTTCATATAACACGGTTCAGTAGTTTTAAACAAGTAACAGTAGTGCCAACAAGTATAAGTGGGTACCTAAAAACCAATAGATGCTTTTCTTATTTTAATAACAGTGCAGCTTATTACCTACAACTTTACTTGAATTTGGCGATATTTAAAATTTTACTACCAAAACAAGATTGCTTGGTAATAAATGGATCATCGCCTGCAATAGACATGTTAACGAGACGAAGTTTCACATGTGTCGTCACAGATTGTAGAGAACTTGTACGTTACAAGTTTCTAGGCCAATCGTTCACCCGTGGTTCACCGTTACAGCTTTAGTTCCTAACCGATTTATGGGCCCATTAAAGTTTTCAGCATTAATTACAATAAAAAAAATATGTCAAATGGTAATATGGTAATATAAATGATAATATGTTAAATAGGTAGGCATTTACAGTTTTTGTAACTTACTAGATTTGAAACTTGAAGACAACGTCATGTTTTTAAATTATGAACAAGCAAAGTATACAAAATTTCATCAAAACTTCGCGATTGATTAAATTTGGTTCGAATTAATAATTCATTGATTTATTCGTGATTGGCATCTTTCTTGATTAACAGTCGCCAAATTTGTCGTCACTGTATAATACGAAGTTTCGATTTTTAAAGTTCTTTAATCTTCATTACAGCATGCTAGAGCTGCGCGAAAAAAATTATATCTTCTAAACCATGGAAAATATCTCAAATGTGATCCTGCATTTCAAATTTTCACTTCAATAGATAGTATAAAACAAAGTCATTTCCACTGTCTGTCCCAATATGCAATGCTTAAATCTTTATAACTATGCAACTGATTTTGATGTGTTTTTTTAGATAGATCGAGACAAGAGGAAGGTTTATGTGTATAATACTATGCACAACATAATAATCAGTTGGCGGTATGAAGTTCGACTAGTGTATTATAAAAGCAAGCAAGTTCATGTTCTGAGTTCTGACACATTAAAGGTGACATTTGAAACAAAAACTTACTTGTTCTATCTATAACATGGAACAATATTTTGCAGAGGTACTGCAGGTAGAGCGGGAGATCTGAGAATCTCTTCATGTCATTCAGGAGGAGTGCCCAGCGAGCCAGCCAGCCCTCCAGGGTCGTTCTTCCTGGGTATCCACCTGCTTCAGGTCCGCAGACTCGCCTGTAGTATGGGAGCTCTCGTAATCTGTGAAGTTTTATCAATAATCAATACATAGTAATAAAATAAAGTCGCCTCACGCGTCTGTGCTTAAATATTTAAAACTACGTAACGGATTTTGTTGCGGTTTTCCAAGAGGAAGGTTTATAAGTATAATGCATGCACAAAATACAAATAGGTTAAGCGATTCGAAGTTCGCCGGGTCGACTAGTTCATTATAAAAATCTTATATTCGAAAAATATTACACTTCTGACATAAATGGTAGACATAATTTAAGCCACACGCTTATGTCAATGAAAAGTATAAATGATATTACTGGTTACCAGCAAACCAACTTTAGTTTCGAAAGCGTATCTAAATCGTTGCCAAGTCTCCAAGTGGCATTCGATAGTTGCATATGGTTGGTTATTAATTATTATGCTACTCTACTATTGATGTTTTTTCTTTATAAGAAAGTAAAAGTAGGTAACAAAAAAAATTAGGTATTTTGAACTGTTATTAAGTATTCTGATAACAATTGATAATCCAAGTTTCAATAAGAAAATACAAGATTCTGGAATGCGATCACTTAGTTAATAGAAGGTACCTACTCATAGCAATCGATAGTAATCTACGTCTATTGTTTCTCCGACAATAGCCCAGACACTCTGGTGTGGCAAACAATGCTCATGGAGGCAAGGAATAACAGCGAACGTGTCGTCTCGACTAATTAATCTCGGAAAACACACTTCAATCCCCACAGAAATCAGGTGTTCCTGCATAAAATATAAGCTTTGCTTAGTGGCGACTTTCTGCCTCGAGCTATATGGGAGCTATAGGGGAGTACATAATAATCTTGATGAATTATGATAATGCATTATCGGCAGGTATTCAAGCGTAGTTAGACCAGTCTACTCACTTGTTGGGTAACGGATTGATGAATTGCTCGATAAATTCTCTCTTCACCTCGATCAGTATGTGGTACTCGGAAGAGTTGGTCGACCAGTCGGCGAAGTGAGCTAGCTTCTGTGAATCATGTCGGAAACAAATTTAATTATTCCGTTTCATTAAGTCACGAGTCACTACAGGTTAATAGGGCAAGCGGTTTCCATGCGATTTAACATTTCGAGAACATTGCAGTGGTACTTGCAAACTACAGCGATGCCTAGATCAGTCGTAGACTTTAATTTACTTAATCTTTCAGTAAATCAGTTTATATTTTAAGCTATTAGTAATTTTATCAGTGCGCTTTTCTGTTCATCTTCCGTGTTCCTCTGACGCATTCTTAAGCACAGCCCATGAACTAAAAATACTAGTTCGACCACATTGCGTGAGACTAAGGCACGCTGTGAAAAAAATAACATGAAAGCGCAATTGAAAGTGCACTGAACAGACATAGCTAATAGATAGTTATAGAGTGAACTAAATTCGATACCTTCCTACCTCGCAGAAGTGGTCAAAGTCCTGGTCACTGATGACGTCATCTCGGTCGTGGTCCAGCAGCTCGGTGAAGAAGAGCGTCATCTTGTCCGCCTGCACCGCGCTCAGGGTCGCGAGTGGCTGCTCCTCTTCCAGCTCTAGGCACTCCAGGTCTTCGCTGCATCGGTTCACCCATGTCGCTATGAAATTAATAATAAATAAGCTATGGAAACTGTCAATTACCATTGCCCTGAGGACACGGCACAACATGCTCATCCGGGGCTGACTAAGGCGTGATTTTGCCACCATACGGATTTCCAAAGTAAATTTGAAGACATGGTGATTTACATTTTTTAGATTTATCATAAGCTATATAAGCTTAAATAGCTATCCAAGATTTTAGGTGGATTAATCAAATAGTCTCAATGTGAGACTTATTTCTTTTTCGAAAGGTATTTTAGACTGAGCAGTGAGCGAGCACCCTTGGGAAACAATGCATATAAATTATGCTGAGTTGGCAAAATTTATTCCTGAAAATGCAACTAAGCATCAAACAGAAGAAAAAGATTCACAAAACCAAATGGGGGTTGACCAAACTATAGTCAAGAGATAAAAAATATGTTTAAATTATATGCGGCACAACGGAATATTTCAAACACAACCTTTACTTACGTCACACGTTACGGATATAGAGACATTTCCGCTCCCGATTCAGCGCATCGAGAGCTGAAAAATGTCCTTCTTTGAAATGGAATAAGAATGTAGGATAGCGAAGTTAAATATAAAAATTCGAAAAAAATATTGAACCATGATTTTGGATATTGTATTTGATAAATTATCATCAATTATATATTTAATATCAAGACTGGCCGAGAATAGGACAGAAAGATATCGCGAGGTTTAATGTACAGTCACGGACTAGGAGGCCGTAACAGATTTGTCTATGGTTTCGTCCGGCCTAGACTGTATTACCAAAGAACAAGAGCTATTTTGCAATACAGAAAAACCGGAAGTGTTACGCCGATCGTGTCCGCCACTGTACTAATAAAATAGTTCACAGCGTTCGATTTATAAATATTTTTTTTTTTTTTTTTTTACAAAAAAGGAACCCGCCTTCAATAAACTGACACATACATAAACTAAGCACTTCCTCGTTTTCGAAGTCGGTTAAAATAAGGTTTTTGTGCCTATTTTAACCGACTTCGAAAAAGAGGAAGTGCTTAGTTTATGTATGTGTCAGTTTATTGAAGGCGGGTTCTCCTGAATATAACAAATACTTATCTGAAAACCGCATTGAAAACTGTTCAGACAAACGCGAGATAATCGCGGACAAACAAACATAAAATCATACATACATATAGACATGACATACATACAAACTAACATACATACATACAGGTAACTGATAACCTCCTTTTTTGAAGTCGGTTAAAAATACAAAAGATTTTTTTTTATTTTATAAATTGGTTCAATCCCTACAAATGTTTTAGTAACGTAAGCTAAAAGAACCTTACAAGAACGTTTTTCAATATGTAATACGATAATAAAATCTCGGGCTTCAGAATCGTGCGGGAGTTTTTATGATTATTTATATTCCAGGACGAGAGAGTGTCTCTTGTTTTGCTTGAACATGCTGAAAATATTTACAGGGTTATTGATCTCTGTCTATACCTATATATTAGCTTATGTATGCGGTAATAGAAGAATTTCTTGTTAAAAAATGCTGTTTAAATGTAGGTAGGACCAGATACAAAACTTTATCACAAGCAATAAAGCCGTTGTGTCGTTTTTTAAACAACTTCTTTACTAATTACTATCTTCATTTTGAATTTCATCTAAAAAAAATTGTTAATTTTGTCGCTACACTGATATTAAAAGTCTTGACTGGGTTTAAATTATTCGTTTCGTAGGCCAGAACTCTGGATATTTAAAGGATCAGTGAAATCTCTTGCTTAAACGGGTCTCGGCAAAAAAAGGCAGGAAGAAACCTCGCAAAGTCGGTCGGGCCGACGAACTGAAAGGGAAATTAGGAAATTTACTTATACAATTTGATTAAAAATTAAGATGAATAAAGCAAGAAAATTATAACACCGTTAACGTGAATTTTACGTGGACTCGCGTACGACCATCACCTTATTCCTAAGGAATAAGTTTCCATACCTAAGTAAACTTTTACCTCTATAAAAAATAATTATTAATGAAAATATAGAGTTTATAATGTAACATAGCTAAGGGTCGCCTTGTACCTACGACGTGCCTTCTTACAAATTATGTATCGAAGCGTACCAGACGGCTGGCCGCGGCCGGGGTCTCAAATTATTGCTTCCGAAAGCCGCGACCCGACGCAATGCGGCGCAGGCTTGCGAACAATAAATACACGGCTAATGAAATAGCTGCAGGAAGTCGTGTTTTTACTTTCTTTATAGGAATCTTAATTAAATAACCCAGTGTACCCAGCAGCTTTTATGGGTAGGGTGCAATTATCTCAAAGAACAGGATCGTCGCTGGGGCCGAAAATTCTCGTGTGGCGACCACGAACCGGAAGACGCAGAGTGGCAGACCCCCCTTAAGGTGTTCATACGACCTGGTGAAGGCTGCGGGAATACACTGGACGAGGGTCGCTCAAGATCGGTCGCTGTGGCATTTTGTGTGGGAGGCCTATGTCCAGCAGTGGACGTCGTTCGGCTAAAATTATGACCCAGAAGTTTACCCTGCGCTCATTTATAAAATTCAGTTTTTTCATTTAGCCTGTAATTCAGCGATGTAGGTTACTTAGAAGGGCGCGCCAAAAACGAGAGATTGATTTTAAAATAATTGCGAGCTAGAGATGTGTTGCATAAAACGATTTTCTAAAAAAAAGTATTTTCTTTAGCCTATTTAGGTATGTGAAGCTTCTCAAACAATGCCGAAATAAATTTTTGTACTAGAAAACTTTATTGAAACCCCGTCCAAAGTTGGGGTTTACGAGGGCGCGCTTTACGAGAGGAAATAACGAAACCGAACTGTCACATCTCTCTCTTGCTTCAGTAATCGTGGACTGAATAACAAGGAATCCATTCGACCATGTGCCTAGTCAAGTGAAAATTTATGTAGCGCTGTTTGACTGGCGCTTGTGGATTTTGTGACTTACGTAATTCTTATGGAAAAGTCGTTCGTAGCATTCATACACGTGACACTTATAAAATACACGTCAAATCTTTTAAAATAAGATCTATAAGAATAATTTCTTTTTTGCAAAAAGAGACCCGCCTTCAACAAACTCACACATACATAATCTGAGAACTTCCTCTTTTTCGAAGTCGGTTAAAATTAGAACTAAAACCTTCTCCTGAATGTAACAAATACATTTCTGAAAACCGCATCAAAATTTCGCACATTCAGCCAAACCCGAGATAATCGCGGACAAACATACATACATACATACATACATACATACATACAGGTCAAACTAATAACCTCCTTTTTTGAAGTCGGTTAAAAACTTCGAATATACGATTAAACTTTTGAATATGATGAAAATATTCTTAAAATTCTGAATGACCGATAGAGGTGGTAGGTTACCAAAATTAAATAGCAAATTAAAAAAATATAATTAATTAATTACAGACTCTTTCAGATGCTTTGCCTCATGTCGAATCCTTCAACAATGTAATATAATATACCTATGTAAATGTTACAGTTAGCGCATACAAATCTGCGATTGATCTAACTATTCTTACCTTTTGTTATATGTTTTATTTTTCGGCAATTTTACCATATTAAAGCTAGATATGAAAGGGCGAGGAACTCTGCAATCGCCAGAATCCTCTGATCTTGAAACATAGCACTGTGCCTACTGCCTATCTCTAAGTTAGCAGGGATTTGCATTCCGCACCTGGGATCCGAGTGTTTTGAGGCTATTGTTGTACTTTCCAGCACAACTGGCTGAAATTATTAGTGTGTTGGTTGTAGCCAGAGACAAAATATTTGTACAAATTGAGTTTTTTTAATTATTTATTAATTTAATGTTCAAGGATAAACAAAGTGTGTTAGATTCAATTGCTCTCGAAAATACTATATCTTTGTAAATGTCTACCTTAGACTTCAAATAATTATATTTTGTAATTTAACTTTGTGTCGCTTAACACATAATAAAAATCACTGTCTTTTATGATGTCTGTTACTTCCCTTTAATATTTGCGTGTTGCGTGTTTTTTTTAATTCTCTTGATATAAGTAGGTATACAATACTGCACAAGGTAGCTTACATGAAATCAATATTGGAAAAGGAAGTAAGTAATTAAAAAAAATAGCATTTTCGTTATTATTCATGAGATTCTATGTCACTTAGCATTTAAGTCGTGCTCAAGCACCAATGTTAAACCTGGTTGCATCCGGGCATCCACTCGAGCGATGCACTTTATTTGCATTCTGCTGAATCCTTTGTGAGGCTTCACGGTAGTGGAACTCAATAAAAAAGGACAAACTATTCGGGAAGAGTAAAGTTCCGAATCATTTGCTTATTAACATTTCAAAATGAAAATATTCAGTGCCGAGCAATCGTATTTATTTAAATTTGTATACGTTTGGTTGTTGCTGAAATATTTGTTATCATTGCAATAAGTATGTGACTGATAATATTAGTACAAATGGAACGTTTAAAATATTCTACCACGAGTCGAGAAATTTGAAGAAGTTACAAGAAAACTTTTTTGTTTTGTCTGTTACATTTAAAACTTGTTTTCGCAAAAAATATTGCATGCTTGATTTTTTTATTAAAAGGTTTAAAACTTTTCTTCTTATAAATTTTTATATAAAAAAAAAACAAAGTTGCGAAGTATTGCTTCCGATGAGATCTTTACTTCAGTTACAAAGCTAATTCGTTGTTCATGGTTATGACTTCTATAATGGATAAGTATTATAATATTGGTATATATATTTTAAATATCGTTTTGTAAATGCAGTAAAAGCCTGATAGTGAACCTTATCGTAAGAAATAGGTTCCGCATTTCAGGACGCGAGCTCGTTTCGTCGGTGCCTTGCCTTTTTAACCGACGAAAAAACAAAAAGGAGGAGGTTCTCAATTCGTCGCGTATATATTTTTTTTTTTTTTTTTTTTTTATTTTTTTTTATGTATGATCACGCATAACTTTTTACTGTGTGGACCGATTTTGATAATTCCTTTTTTAATCGACAGGGTATACCTTGAAGTTGGTCCCATAAAAATTTGAAAATAAAATTCCAACCCTAACGGTGGAAAAATAGGGGTGACTTTATTGTTCACTCACAGATTGTATTGCCGTGTTGTGATTTACATGATAACTGCTAGGTATAATTATGAGTCTTTTTTATATGAATGTTAATAATCATAATCTCAGCCGATAGACGTCCACTGCTGGACATAGGCCTCCCTCAAAAATCGCCTCACCGACCGGTCGTGATCGAAACTCATTCTGTTAGTCCCTAAACCTTAACCAGGTTGTGTGGCCACCTTGTGGGGTGCGACAACCCTGTGGAGGGTGATTGGCTGGGGTCAAAAAAATTAGCCCAAAAAAAACTGAAAAGCAAAAAATAAAAACTTTTTATCAAAAAAATTAAACCGCCGAAAAAACTGAAAAGCATTAAATAATTGGTAAACATTTTCTATTAGGACTTAATTTACTCACTTCTTAAAGTAATTTTGGTTAACCAAGAAATTTTGAGTCGGTGCCACAGAATCAACGAATAACGATCACTAAATTACCTGAAATTCAAAGAAATAACCGAAAAACGTGTGCCGCCTCGCATCGCGCTATAGGTAGTTAAGGAATTTGCTTGTGTGGTGTGGCACCGACTTAAAATTTCTTGGTTAACCAAAATTACTTTAAGAAGTGAGTAAATTAAGTCCTAATAGAAAATGTTTACCAATTATTTAATGCTTTTCAGTTTTTTCGGCGGTTTAATTTTTTTGATAAAAAGTTTTTATGTGATATCACAAGCTTACTCACAAGGCGCAGCACTGTTGGATTTTCCTGCCTTGCCCTGTCGGTGAAACATTTCAAAGGATGAAAATGTCTAGAATCACTGTTTTATTTCAAGTTTTTTAACGTTATCTCAGCAATTTATTTGAACATGCAATTTAAAACATTAGACATATTTAAAATCTGAAAAGATACATTTTTAAATAATTACGTAGATTTAGTCTAAATGCGATTTATTATTATTTGTTTGTTTCAACTAAATATTAAACATCGATAAGTAAATTTTAACTTCCTACAGTTAAAATAAGAAATTTTGTTTCCCTAAAAAAGAACCTATGTACATTGAAAACCGTAATTAATTAAAGGTATATGCAAGCAATAGATCACATAAGCCAGAAACCGCCGTTGCAACAATATGATCTGCCTCAGTAACCAATTGTTTAAAAAATCATAATTTACATAATATTAATTTATTCTTTTAAAATGTTTATTGTTTTTTAATCTCTTGAAATACACGTAATGGATAAAAGTTATGTTAATGGATATTTTTATTATTATCCTTGTACTGACAATTTGTTAAAATTACTTGGTTATTCTTCTAAGTAACAGCGACTTTACGATTTACTACTACGACCTACTTACTTTTTATAATTTTCAAGATAAATACTTAATACCTAGCCTCAATAGGGGCACTGATAAAAACACAATAGCTAAGCCTACGATAAATCCAGAATAAATAGGTTGAGCATTTGTTAAAACTCAACAGTTGGAGTAAACAACATCACTATGATTCAGTATTGCGCATTGATTTTAGCTTCAATTGCCCTTGTTGCTTCTCAGAAAATTGGTAAAATTTTATACTGAGTTTTTTTAATAAATAAAATTTATTAATAAATAAAATAAGTTTTACTTAGAATACTGTGATGGTTTCTAGTGTGAAGCTGATTTGGAACCATTTTTTTCAGTTATATTGTGGTTTTTGTTAATTTCAACGGTGATTTTTATTTTATGTAACTGTTTAAGTTTTTTTTTCCAGAACCGAAATTATGTCGTAAAGGCTTCGAGCGTAAAGGTTATATGGCTAAAGGTGAACCGTTTAAAATAAATTTAACTGACTTGGAACTTTGTGATGGCGAGAAAACGGTTAGTATGCTCAGTTACTTGTTTTTAAAATCATAACCGTCTTGATAGTTCAAATAATTTTTAAGGACACTGCTGGCTGCTTTGATAGAAATCACAAATCATGTTTTAAAAGGAAAAAAGTAGCGGTAGTTTGTTTCGTACCTCATTACTTAATTGTTTGTACTTATTCAGCGTAATACAATAATTAGAATAGACTAGGAAAGACGTTACGAAATTCCGAAGAGATTTCTTTGATTAAGAATAATGTCGTTTTTATAGATTCTCTCAAATATTTGTTTAGTGAACCGTACGTTTAGCATTCCTAATCAGCAGCCTATCTACCTATTTGTTTATTTAAATTTGGCAAACCGTTATTGCTTTAGGATAAAGTATCGGTCAAAGTTTACTACGAGAGTTTGTGTCCTGGATGCAGACAATTTTACGTGAAACAACTGGAACCTACTTACAAAGATTTATCTGAGTACATGGATCTGGAGACTTTACCTTATGGGAATGCAAAGGTTGGTGACTTTAGCTAATGGAAATCTACACCACAATCATTCGCCCTTAACTTATCACATTCAAAGTATTTTTAGGCCTTCATGAAAACGTGGCCTAATAATCTTTGAGGCAGTAACTAAATAACGGGCTTTGCGCGTACTCTTAAACATTTTTAACACTGACTGCTCCGTAGCTCAGTTGGCAGTTGGCAGTGATGTGGACTGAGTATGCGTGTGCACCTGGGTTCGATTCCTGGAGGAACGAACATTGTTATGATGAATATCGATGTTTGTTTCCGGTCTGGGTGTAATGTTCATCTCTGTATATGGTTCGGGCACCCTAGATACAGGATCTTCGTAATTAGGGGCTCTGAGTGTGATGTGTTATTATAATTAATACTTTATTTTTTGTTTAGTTCAGCGATATAATTTTATTGATACCACACTATTAGGTACCGCTACACTTTTTCAGATGGTACCAGAAGATCACGGTCACATTATCATAATCGAATGCCAGCACGGCCCTGATGAATGCTACGGTAACGTGCTCCATGCATGCGCTCTCGACCTGATTAAAGACTCTGTCACAGCAGTCCAGTATGTAGCTTGTATGATGGCGGATTTTACGAAACAAGGCTCGGATGATAAAACTGCAGAGGAGGTGAGTTAAATGCGGATTGCGACAATGACTTTAGCTCTTTAGCGTTTTGATTTGCCACGATGATTACACCGAGTTAGACATAGTCTACTTTGACTTCACAGTCGTGTCGCAGCTCGACCTCGCACTCCAAAGTGTCAAAAGTTAAACTTTAAAACGTTCTCCGCTCCAAATTGATATACATACAGCTTGGCACAGATAACTTGAAAATAATGAGGGCGCCACTTTGTATGTACACTAAATAATTTTCATTCGATTTCTCCCTGAATGAAACACCAAGTAAGCCCAAAATTAGTCAAAATCAAAAATTTACAAATTAATGGTATGTTTCTTTACTAGAAGTTATTATTTTTAGCTTTTCAAACTTAAAATAAAAACGTTTCCGTGTCAAGACACCGTTGCCAAGCTGTAGTCGAATTCCGACTTGATGACAGTGAAACATATACGGAGTATAAGACAGCTCGAGCCAGGATAATCAGTAATCGGGAACTACTTGTCCGAGTATAATACTCGACCGAGTAGCCTCCAGACACTCACTGTGAATGTCAGCTTAAATGTTATTTTTTTGTTTCAGTGCGGTGAAAAAATGAAAATTGATGCTAAAAAGATCGAAAGCTGTGTAGATTCGTGTAAAGGTGCGAAGCTCGCTTTTAAATATGCAAGAGAGTCCGTAAAAGAAGGATACAAATACGTACCTTACGTAGTTTTAAATGGTAAAGAATATACTGGGGATGATTTCAAGAAAGCGATCTGCGACTTACTGAAAAACCCTCCTGAAAGTTGCAAAACTCAGTGAGATTTTTTTATTTTTGATGAGCAACTATTCGACAGTGACCATTAATGGTCCGTTAAAAGGTAAAAAGTATTTTATAGATCCAAAATAATGATTTTATTTGTTTCTTTTACTTTTTAAATAAAATTGCGAAATACAATCGGTCATTTGTTAAAGTAATGGTTAGTGGTAGAAAATTAAATGATCAAAAGTCTGTATTTTTTAACCGATTCTTTTAATTCTGCCTGCTTCGCAATTGAGGGTAAGTTTTGACTTACATGTCTAAATGTTAGCCATTGACCCAATAAGCATACAGGAAATCGCGTGTCATATTTTAATTCAGTTCCCAAACGGCCTTGTACGGATTTAGGGCTGTGGGCGGTGTAGTTTAGAAAGTATTTTGTTATCGATCCGGCCTTTCTTTTGTTCTGAATTATATTGTAGGCTTCAAAGAACTAATCAATATTAATTGAACAAAGTAGCATTCAATGGTAAGTACTTACTTACTGATTTTATATTTTGATTGGAACTTTCAAAGTACAGTAGCCACACTTAAATGTAAAACAAAAAAGGTTGCTGCAGTACACTAGATGAGAGTAGCACAAGACCGGTAATTGCGAAGATCTGTGGCGTAATCCTTGTTTGGCAGCAGACGTCTTTCGGTCGTTGATGATGATACGTTCTTCTATCAAGTATGATTTACTTAGCTAAGGCAGCAGGTGCTATTAAATGAAAAGAGGAATTAAATTCGGGTCCAGAGCTTTCCCTGCATACTCCACATGAGCCGAGTGCCGACTTCCCAGGTCGCTAATAGCGCTCGTGTAATCTTCTAAATATTTGTGCAATGTAATAAACAGTGCCTTTATTCATTATATTCTGAAAGTCAAAAAAGTCTTTAAAATAGCCATTTATAATTCGAAGAAATTAGTATTAGTATTCTGAATGAAAAATATTTTAAAAACCGATGTTTAATTGCGTTTTTTTTTTTGCTACAACTCATTCAATCATTCACAATCTATTGTAAAAATACATTTTCGTTTATAAAACTTGTCCCTGAACGATCTAAATTATTATTGGACCAATTTCGATTGTTTCAATTTCTTTTAAAGGACTCAATTATTTCGAAGATACTTTCAAATAATTGGATCGTTATGTAATGTAGTATATATAATAATGGACGGACTGTTTTAACAAAATTCTTTTAGGAGGGCTTTGATCAGCAGTGGATGTCTTTAATAATAATAATAATAATAACACATCACACTCAGAGCCCCTAACTAGGAAGAACCTGTATCTAGGGTGCCCGAAACACATACAGAGACGAACATCACACCCAGACCGAAAACAAACATCGATATTCATCATATCAATATTCGCCACGCCCGGGAATCGAACCCGGGTGCACTCGCTTCTCAGTCCACATCACTGCCAACTGAGCTACGGAGCAGTCAGTCTTTCAGTTAAGATTATGATGATGAATCGAAGGACGGTTTTACGTCAAATCGATAAAGCTTATTCGGGACAAAATAATGCAGACTTTCTAAAAATGATCAATAGTAGTGAGGCATGGGGCATAGTATCAAAACTGTTTAAACTTTTTAAGACGTATTTTGGGATAATGCGAGTGCAACAAGTGATTCAGTGTATGTCAGGCGTAAATTTAGAAACAGGAAGATTGTATAAAAAAATATGAAATCTTTTTGTATTTGTTAGCATCCCAAAGGAGGAAAACATGATATTTGTTCAAGAGAAAGCGTTCCGAAGTTTCTTACAAGCGCATAGCAAATATTAGAGCTCGCATCCGGAGTAATAAATTAAATGCGATCTTGAAGTTGGCTCGCCTGGAATGAGTGAGAATCTAGATAAATGGATCTTTTGTGTGCAAATCGGTGAATATATTCATAAGTTGTTTGTTCGAGTTACTTAGTTTGAAATAGATACCATTTTATGAGATTATGGGATAAGTCTAACACAAAGTTGGATTTTTATTACAGCAGTATTAGTCATAGCACTAAAATAAAACTTATGTTTATAATTTAAGAATACAATTTTGTTGAATACGCAATGACAGGTAGGTATTGTACTTATTGTGTTAATTCGAAAGTTAATAAACCTATGATGTAAAGAAACCAACCATTAAAAAAAACATGGTCACTAAAATTCATTATTGGCAAATCTAATTGATAACAAAACTCACTCCAAACATGAACACTCCATCCCTGTGGCTTCTCCTCCGCTGCGGAGGACTCTTCCCGCTCCTCGCCGCCCTCCCCCTCCGGGAGGGTTCGCCACCTCTTCAGCAGCTCTTTGGTTCGGTCCTTCGTTTTGTCGCAAGCCTGTCGCCAGTTGTGGAAGTATTTGCGGGAAACCTTCGGGCTCGATAGTGATAGGGTGCGGGAGTCTTGTCTGGGGGAACAGTTAATACATCTATATATACCAATACATATATAAAAAGGACAGATTTGATTGTGTGTTTGTTTGCATTGAATACCGACTAAGACTACCGATTTCAAAAATTATTTCACTGTTTCAAAACTGCACTATCCCCGGCTATAGAATATTAAAAATGTAGAATGAATGGCGTGAAAGAATTGTTAAAATCGGTTTAGTGCTTTCGGAGCTTATTCAATGCAAACTTAGAAGCACAATAAAATCTTTCCTCATTATATATACAGGTATCAATACCTACTAGTACCTACTTTAGTACGCCCCGCGGCTTCGCCAGTGCAATTTCTGTTCAAACCATAAAATTCAAATTTTCTGTTCCCGTGGGGTTTTCGGGATAAAAAGATGTCTGTCTCGTAGTTTTACGCTTATGCATAATTTTTTTATGCAGGTAGCTTAGAACCATGTTGAGTTTATTTCATCGCTTCTGAAGTAATTAATGAATCGATTAGTTGTTTATTAGGGCGCTCTAATGTTAGCCAATAGGTTATGTCTCGGCCTCATTACGCTGGCAGAATCGATTTCTATTCTCCCTTGTACCTTGTACGTGAGTACTATTAGGTACGGTGTTTTTCATTTTCCTTTTGTGTTTTTTTTACTTAGTAAAAGAACCAAAAAAGTAAAGATTGGCTTTATTAGAACAGGCTTTGTTTCAATCAATGTTTTACAGTAAGTAACCTATCTTTTGTATTTGGTATATGTTACTAAAATTGCTTTATCATGTATCATGATCATCATTATAAAAAGCGCATTTTGCGTAAAAAATTAGTAAAATTTCAGTGCTTTATCCAATAAATAAAAAAAAAACTGGATAAGGGTCGCACAAGAGGCCTATGTTCAGCAGTGGACGTCTTTTGCTGGAGATGATGATGATGATCACTAATCAGCCTTAAACCGTTCCTTGCAGTGAGAAGACGTAATACTAAGCAACAATACGAACCTATCAAAAGTCTCCCTAGAATTTTCACAAGACTTCGAAAGACTTCTGTCCTTTCTTGACTCCCGCTCGTCGTTGGACGGTGACTTCGGAGGCAGTCTTGCCTCACGCTCTGATCTGGCACTGCTAGAGCGGGATGTCCGACCCTCGTCGCCGCTGTTCTTGCCAGGTTTAATAGGAGATAGAGATCCCGGCTTCTCTTGGCGTTTCATCTTCTTCTGACGACTCGCATTGTGCTGGTCTAAAAAGAGATAAAAATACATAAGCTTTTAATAATAATAATAATAATATTTTTACCTCAAAATTGTGAAAAATTACTACATGTGAACATTATTTGCTGTTTTATTTTATAAGTACCTTTTCTAAATATCTTTCTTATCAGATAAATATCTTTTCTAAATCAGTTTTGGAATGAGATTTTAATGCCTACTTTATAAAGCTTTTAGAGGTAAAGAGAAACTTGTTTAATATTATTAGTCTCGTTAATAAAATAATACACACTTACAAATAAAAGATAAAGAAATCAAAGTTATAGTCTGCCATTACATAAAGTTTCAGTCAAGTGCCGCTGATATTAAGAATTCAAAAGGACTCAAGCTTGTTCTTTTGTTTTATTTATTTCCAAGCTTCCCAAATATATGACGCTCTTGTGAACATACGGGAAGGTACAGGTGTCGGTAACCATCCATAATATAGTTATTAATAAAACAGTTTCTCTTTTGGTGAGACTTTAGCGTAAGAGGGGTACGTAGTAAACTCAATCTTTGCAACTCCAAATGTGGGGAGGTTAACAAACGAGTGCCTTATAATTCACCAAATTATGTAATTCCTTGTGGTTGTATTGTATCTGTCACTCTTGCTCGCTCGTCAATGTGCATTTTTCATGCTAAGATTTACCTATTAACCCCGTAGGTAAAAACGCAAATTTATATTTTTCAGTTCCCGTGGGATTTTCGGAAAAAAGTACTTCCTTAAGGAAGTTCGGAAGGAAGTGTTGAAGTGTGTGAAGTTCTCCTTTCTCAGGCTCTAGAGTATCTTTGAACCAAATTTCATTTCTGTATGAATAAACAGTTCAGTATTTTAGGCGTGATTGCGTACCACACAAACGGAGAGCGTTGTTTTCTAGGTGCGGTCTTGTGTAAGATTATGCACATATTTTGGGTTTCAACTTGAGCCCGACGCTGTAGTTATTAGGCTTACTGGATTGCAATCTTGCAATTCCAACACTGAATACTAAATGAAATAATTTGCGACTGTTAAGCGGGAGTATGAATAATTTCATGCTTTTGTAACGTCATTTCATTATTTCAATTTAAATTTCTAATTTGTGACTGAGGAAGATGACTAGCCAGCGGCGGTAGCATGACCGACCATTTGTCGAATATTTCTGTCACTTTTGACCTCTTGTGATTATCTCAATTATTTTTTTCCGCATTTTAGATGTCATATATAGAGGTCAAAAGTGTTATGCTACGCCCGCAGATTTGATCTTGAGAGTGAAAAACCAACAAACCAAAATAAAAACACAACTTCTGCTCCACCGGCTCCAGCATCTCTGCATTATTCAGTCTGGCTGTAAATTTTGCCTGCCAGAACAATAAAACTTAGCAGACACCAGTATCACTGCACGTAGGCAGTTCCCGTAGTTAGCTAAGCGCCGCCACAATCAGCGTAAATGTTGAATGAGCCGGCTAGGCTGGGTCGAGCGGCGTGTGACCTACTTGGTTCAGGCTAGGTGTCTGAAGTTTCTGTGGTGAAGTGTGCTGTGGCCTTGATGAGACCATTGAGAACAAGGAACATTATATTTTTATTATAATGTTGTCTCTTTTATGTACTACTTCTGAGCCATCCTCTTTACTCATTCTCACGCCACGCCTGACCAATCACGCAAGTACCTATGTAAGTAAACTTTATTGTTTTTTGTTCGTATTTTTTTTGAGAAGTCTGCTATTAGGTATTAATCAGTAATTTTCAATTATAACTTATTAGGTATAATACAACAAAGATTGAAAATAGGCAAGATACTTTTTAATGGATAGAATATGTTTTTCTATCCATAAAAAAGTAGCTTGCTTAATAAGTATCAGCAACAAGCTAGATAGCAGACCAGACATTGTTGTAAATATTTTCGAAAAGTAAAAAAAACGGTTACACCCTGGTACTTCACAAAAAGCTTTTTCGACGCTATCTACGTAATTAAATAAGTTTTTTGAGGCCTGTATTTCAGAAAAGGCTAATCTGATCTACTTTGTCTCCCAGAGGCATTGTGGAATAAAGTTTTAAAGCGGAAGTTATGAAAAGACGAAAGTTTACTTTGAATTATGACTCTTGTTCAAACAAAACTTGTGAATTCCCTGCTCCGTGCAACATACAAACAAACTTTTGGGGTTTTTTAATGCAATCCTACAAGCTGAACATGAACAACGTCGACGGAAACTAAAGTTTTACTTTTTTATACATAATTTTTTTTTGACTTTGCATCTTTCTTTACTGAAAAGTATGTAAGTAATTACCATAATATTTTCGGGATTTTTTTATTAAGTAGGTATATAAAGTTGAGGGTGTAGTACCTCGACATTGGTATAATTATTTTGCCCGGACCTTACCCCTTCAATTCAAAAGCATTTGTAGTTGTTCGTGCGCAGTAACACTTGAGGTACAAACAGCAAGCATTCGAAGTACAGAACGTGTAAACCTGAAATAAAACTAGACTGTTTTCCGCTATTAAAGCAGTTCACAAACCGATGTATTCTCGTCACGAAACAGTTGAATCTCTACGACTTCGCAAATGCCTCCATACTTTATCTGCAGAGTAGTTCTAATGTCGCTCTATTTTGCTGCTGGAATAAAGCCACATGATTTTTTTATTTGTACTTTCGGACAATGCCTTTTCGGAAATTGCTGCACTGAGCTGGTTTCTTTATGATGTTTTTTTTTCATAGCTTCTAAAATCATGGACAGTGGAGAACGATTATACTGGGTGGTTCTGACAAGGCGGTAATAAATGAAAGGAGGGATTCAGCTCACCATAACAAACAACTTTCCCAAAGAAACATCGGTCGAAATCTCAAAACTAAAATCAGCTGTTCCATACATTTGTTCGATCAGCTGACGGGGTCAATGTACGGGACAGCTGATTTTAGTTTTGATATTTCGACCTATGTTGCTTAGGGAAAGTTTTTAGGTATGCTGTGCCGAACCCCCCATTTCATTTATTACTGCCTTTGCAGAAACACCCTGTATATACTTACAGTTTTTTCAGGAAGGACAAAAACTGTTTAAAAATTACCTATAAAATTATTAAGTAAGCGTTCAGGAAAGCCGTCGTAGTTGATTTTAATGCTATATTAGTCGGCATTATTTCCCACTTTAGATTAGACCCCGTGGAATCGATTAGACCCCGCCTCTTGACCCTACTCAAATGGATACTTTTACCGTAAGATATCTGAGTTATGTAACTTATCACCCGTACCTACCTTCCAAAGGTTTACGATAAGGGTTTACAAACTTTTTTAGAACACTCTCAAGATTGGCTGGGGTGGGTAAGTTACAAGGTTTTGCTTATCTTTAACGAAAAAAGGTTGTTTGTAATTTTTTTAATTATAAGTATTTTCAAAGAATTTTTATTTGTACACTGAATATCGGTGTTGTTCCCGCCGACGACGACGGCCACCGGGTTTTAAAAAATTTGTGCAATCTTTATGTGTATTTTGGGCTTAGTTATGGGTTTTTAGTGTAAATCAGTATTTATTATTTTAATGTTTCGTCAAGCAGACGGTGCTATAGCATCGAGCTAGAGCGCTAGCCTGACGCGGCGCTGAGCGTCGTGACGCGGCGCTGAGCGTCGTGACGCGGTGCTACGTAGCGCTCTTTGATGTCACAACACAAACGCTCCTTTACGTTGCTTAATCATGCAAAGAGCGCGACGCTACAGTGCCTTCTGTTAGACAAAGCCATAAATCATCATAAAAATAATATAATACTAGGCGACCCGGCGAACTTCGTAAAGCCTTACCTATAACTATGTTGTGCATGAATTTATACATATAAAAAACCTTCCTCTTGATCCACTTTATCCATAAAAAAAACCGCATCAAAATCCGTTGCATAGTTTTAAAGATATAAGCATACATAGGGACAGACGCGGGAAGCGACTTTATATTATACTATGTATTGATATTGATTGCATTAGGTATTTATAAACCGCAAATCTTTGATCAACTGATAGACACAAAGTGAACTGTACATAATACAAAGTTCGTTGACGTAGTAGTTCGTAGACTAGTAAGGAAATTCTAGTGTGGGCAAACACATCTGGTTCTCACCTGCTGAAGACAGCAGAGCTCCCACGAGCCCTGTTACCTCGCGGGTCACGAATCGTCCCGGCACTTTAACGGATACAGATATCCTTAGCACATTCTCCACGGGCGATAAAACTGGTAAATATTTAAAGGGCCTT
This sequence comes from Euspilapteryx auroguttella, assembly GCA_951802225.1. Classification (NCBI taxonomy): domain Eukaryota; kingdom Metazoa; phylum Arthropoda; class Insecta; order Lepidoptera; family Gracillariidae; genus Euspilapteryx; species Euspilapteryx auroguttella. Next base: position 4,058,473 of record OX637660.1, on the reverse strand, counting down.
GGCCTCGGTTGTAATGTTCGAAAATTAAAAAAACTTGTGTATTAATACTCTGTTATTATAAAGTTAGCAATGCACCAAATACTGCACCCGTTTTTATATAATGTCCATTCATTTTCTTTATTCGTTTTTTTTCTTTTCATATACTTAGTTGGTATTTTGCCAAGTGAATTGCGAAATAAGCGAGGTTTGTTCTGATGATTTTTTTAAACATACTTAATATTATAAATGCGAAAGTAACTCTGTCTGTCTGTCTTGCTTTCACTAGAAAACTACTGAACCGATTTCTATAAAATTTGGTATAAGGATAGTCTACTGTCTTAAAAGAACAAAGGCTACTTTTTTTTAGAAATTCCCACAGGATAATTGGGAATTTTATGTTTCAAGGGAAAACGCGCAGGCAAAGCTGCGGGGCGCCCACTAGTATTGCTTATTTAGGTAAAAAGGTAGAATACCCAAGTGTAGGTAGTACATATATTGCACTAACGGGAAACAGGATACCGTATCGAGAAGCATCAACAAAGCTGTTAAATTTTGCATCGCCTGACGAAGTGGATGGGAAATTTCGTTTGAAAAATGATAGTTACAGGCGACTGGTACATAAATTAAGAAATAAATAACGACCGTACGTTAATGTGGGTAGTTAAAGGTCCTTGTCTGAAACTGGGGAATAATTAATAACAACAACGGTACGTTATAGTTATGTCTTCGTGCAAAACCTAGCAGTTGACAGATGTGAGAAGCGGGGAGGCACCTATACTAGGAGCTGAAGGCTGTCGCAACAGCTGACGCTTTCGTAAGTTAGGTAGTCAAGTTAGAAAACTTTCTGGCATTCTAGCATACATATATGTATAGCTACGTACGTATCACCTTCCTTTTTATGTTTCGTAGTATAATAGGACTGCTGAAACATGAACTTACGTTTAGTTTACACAAGAAATGCAATGTTTACAATACACTTCTAAATTAAGTTAAATATCAATATAATTTCATCTACAAAATTATTCCACGTAGTTTTAAAGTAATTATGAACTATGTTTAGTATATTCTAGGAATTTCAGAATTTCAAAGGATGCTAAGTGTCAATTTTTTTATTTGTAGAGTTATGTTATTGTATGATATCATCGAGATATCAGCCGCGTAGGTAGGTATATATTTTAGTACTTTAGCTTTCTCCTAAAACTGATGGTTGGGAAAAATTCAAATTTTAAACACAAATCTTTCGCAGAAAGAATACATAATTAGAAAAGCAGTTCATGAAAAAATAAAAAAACACTTTTAGCTTAGCAAAGGTAAAGCTAAATACGAAAACGTTTTGTGCCCTATCATTTACATACTAAGTGCTCGTTACCCTTACATTCATAGAATTGCTGAAAACAATTAAAAACAATTGGTTGTGAACCTCTTGCAGAAAGGCAGAAATAGTAGGAGCAAAATGTAGCGGCAATTTGTAAACAGTTAATGGCTGGAAACTCGGGCTTTTCTCTATTTAATGGTTGACTACAGTTTATTTAAGGAAATTGTGGGATTTTCATTGAAATTAATAACTAACGCTCTAAATTATTTTAGCACGGAGTATTATAATTTAGTTGTAAGATATTTATAATTTGGCCTTTAATTTAATAAATAAAGCTTTACCTAAAACACATTGTACTATTATTATTAGTTACAGAGATTTAGTTTTTTTAGAACTATTTAAATAAGTTTAGCTGGTCCATTATTCATTAATAATTTCATTTTTACAAAAAAGGAACCCGCCTTCAATAAACTGACACATAACACTTCCCCTTTTTTGAAGTCGGTTTAAATACCTTCTCCTGAATGTAACCAAACCGCATGAAGATCGATTCAGCCAAACACGAGATAATCGTGGACAAACATACATAGAATAGAATAGAATAGAAAACACTTTATTGCATACAAAGTAAGATACAAAAGTTCATTAATAAATTCAGGGTATAAACAAATTGTATTTGCATGCAATGGGCGGCCTTATCGCTAAAAGCGATGTCTTCCAGGCAACCCACATACATACAAACAGGTCAAACTGATGTCCTTTTTTGAAGTTGGTTAATTTTTTTATTATTTTTGAAGCCTATTATTATTATTCTAGAAGTTAAGTTGAGTAATTAAAGCGCATGTACACCGCACGCATATAACTTGCATATAACCAAATAACCCAACTGCATATCTATTATCTGTGACTATTACCTACATACCTAACTAGGATCTGGAGCTAGACATGGCAGGCGGCATGTCGTGTCACGTAGGACATCGTGTGTAATGGAGCAGCACTTATCGTGACACGATCTCTTGGCGGCGACTCAAGTGGTTACCGCACTACCGCTCTGGCTTTACTAGGAACAATGTTTGTATTCGTAATTTTAACGTTCAGACCTTCTTGAGTGGCGTATGACAACCGGAGACGCAGTTATGAAAATGAACGTGATCACTGCAGGCGCAGAGACATTTTGGGAGACTAATGGATAATAGTAGAGCACCTCTCTCTTACGTAATGATGGCTATATACCTAGCACATTATTATTGTTATTTTAAGCTGTAGGTTGATATTGAAATTTTAAAATTAAAGACGATGAGAATTTATTCATTAAAGGATACAAGGTATTTTAGTTTTATTAAAAATTGATTTCATTTGACAACCTGATACGCGCTATTTAAAATGTTACTACATATACCTAGAGTTTTTTTTATCTGTATTTTATTTTTATAGTATTTTTTTTTTATATATGAGAGTGAGAGTCACTAGTAGGGGTGCTTCATTTTTATTCCATGTAGAAACGCGATAAAATTACTTAGTTTTTAAACCGAACTTTATTGTTACTTAAGGTACCTAAAGTGGTCACATTAAGAGGTTACTGATGATAAGGTCCAGTTTTATTAGTTCTTGAGTCATTACTTCGTCAAATATGTACTTAAAAAAATGCGTAGGCGGTAGCATCATCGGCTAGCACACAATGTACCTGGTTCATTCTGAGCCAGGCAGCAGACGTTTCATGTAGATATTGTGTCGAACGTAAGAAGTTATATTTGCAATTTACAGTAAGATAAACGGGGCTTATAAAATCGTTAAAGATATCACAATGTAAATTAAATTAAACAATTTAAAGTCTGCAATCAGCAGTCACTGCAAACTGAGACGTCGGAAATTCAGCGAGGCTAGCTCGTGACCCAGGCTCGGGAAAACTGAGATAGGGTGGGTTCTCAGCTCCGCAGTTCGCTTAGTCGCAGCAACAGCACCTTCTTTCGTTGCGTTGCTGATGATTTGTCGAAAGGTGTGTGATGACCATTACATGACCTTAATTCCCAGCAAAAATATTAATTTCTGAGATTCATTAGAAGATAACTGCACTTCACAAAGTTGTCAGACTGCATTAAGCGATACCCTTACAAAAATAGGTAGGTTGGTGATGTTTATTTATAGGACAAAGGTTATCGACTTATTTTTTTTAATAATAAGTAGGTACTTGTTATTATTCTAAGTTAGTTACCGACATAAATATTGATATCGCTGGTTAAGATCGCTACTTAGGTGTGCCTCGTCCCGCCCGCGCTTCTCACCCACCCCTCTTGTTCCGGTATTTGGTGCCAAGGGTAGATTTTTTACGCAGGCTCATATTTTACAAATACTAAGCAAAATGCAAAATGAATAAAACCTTTTTTTTTGGCTATTATAATTACAATCATCTCAGCCGAAAGACGTTCATTGTTTGACATAAGCCTTCTATTCCCACCTCTTATCAAAAACAATTTCATAAAAAAATTCATGTAACATTTTTGATAGGCGCCAGAATTGGTTAAATTCAATAATAATATCAAATGGGTTACCTTAATCAAAATAGCGCGGCAGTTTGAAGTCTGCTGCTAACTTGAGTTTGTGATACTTCCTAGACCCAGTCTAACTTTATTTCGGTCCGCCTGGTAGGAACGGGGTCGCAGACTAATTCGACTGAGTGCCGCAGCGGGGTCATTTATTTAATTTTCTAGTTCACTTCTAAGTATTTTTAACGCTAGATTTTTAAAAGAATTTGCTGTGAGATTTATTTATAGGTTGCACTTAAGTGAGAGGCAACTACATATTTAAAGGCGAATGTGTTAGGTTAGGAAATGACTTATTAAATGCTTCTGAAGACTTAGCTGTATGTACTACGTTCCTCTGCTTGTCCAGATTGGGCGAATCTATACCAATTTTTTAAAGAGGAAAGGTTTGTTTGTTTGTTTGTAACGAATAGGCTCCGGAAATACTGAACCGATTTGAAAAATTATTTCACTGATAGGAAGCTTTTTTTTTTTTTTTTTTTTTTTTTAGGCGGGGAAACTCCTAACGAGTACCCTGCAGCCCCGGGGGGAGCCGCAGGGTTATGTGGGGTTCGCACCCACTAAAACCCCGCCGGTGTCCTTCTCGGCTGATAGCAGGAGGGTCGCGGGTAAGCCTGTGGAATTCTCCGCGACCCCCCCCCAGCATTGGCTGTGTAGCCTCTTCACGGGGGGACAGGTGAAGGTAGTCCCCCCTGAGCGCGGATGGCTCTTCCTACGCTCGACGGCGGAAACGGGACACCGCGTTCCGCCGTCCTTCTCGGGGCCGTTATATGACTACACGAGGCCCCCGCCTCGTGCACCCAACGACCCCGGGGTCCCCTCTTAGTCGCCTCTTACGACAGGCAGGGGATACCTCAGTCCTATTCTTCGGCCCGGTACTGCAGGGCGTACTGGTAGGAAGCTACATTAACCCCGAGTGTCATAGGCTATATTAGATTTTCAAAAAAAATAGGGATCCTTACCTAAACTCAAATAATGTAACCCAAGGTGCATTATTTTTTCCGTTGTTTACATATTTTGACAGGTGGTTTGTTGTTGTTTGTTTTTTATTTGGCCATTCTGGGCAGTCAAAAGAACATAGTCTATAGAGCCAAGTATTTTGTAGTATCTTATATTCTATGGCGTAACGAAGTAAGCCGGGAAAGCTCGTACTACATAATAATATACGAACTGACGAGAGATTATCATCGAAGAATGTTTCGTTTACACTGTTGTCTCATCAAGTGGCTGTATTGGCCTCCTTGGTAAGAATTAGACCTTGAGTCAAGTCATAAAATTCCTCAAAATAACAAGCACGCCTATAGGGCCTAGTATATAGGCTATATTCTCTGACACTTGTTAGTACGACAGGCATCGGAGAGTTCGGCGTGCCTGAATATTACATAACGCGGGACAAGTCAGTGAACCCTCGAAATCCCGGCGCGATATCACGATATGTTATGAGCCATGAATATGTAATTTTTAATAACAACACAGCATTTGACTTTCGTTTCGGTAGCACATCTGAAATTGTTTTAAAATTTTGTAGTATATACCTATATTATCTATTTCTCTTTGCTACAGTTAATTGCGTAATTAAATATGTAATATATTCTTAAGAGACCATACAAACAAATAACTGTAGATTTTGTGCCACTGTTTAAACATTTAAATACCTGTATAATTTATTACCACGGTTTGTATTTTCTTTGGCAGGTGTACCTAACTACACCTTGAAACAATAACTTACTTTGAACCAACTTTTGACCCTTAAAGTCCAAAGAAGCGAGGCTTGGATAACCTTTTGAAATTTATTTGGGCTTACATTATTTTGTTCTTACACAATTAATACATAATAAGTAACTTTAGCAACGATAAACCTATAATTTATGACGATTATTTTGAAGAGTCAAATATGGAAGTGTTTTAAACCTCACCGCGTCGTGCGCACATAAACTGTGCATATTTTAAATGCGTTTGAGGGTAGGCAAACATTCCTTTGGCAGTGTAGCCACTATACTAGGTCCATGGAAGGTCCATGCTTTTAACATGAACTCCAAAGAGTCAAAATTTATCTTAAGTTTGCTCCAAATTGATAAACACAGGTTGAGTTCCGACTTCAATAGCGTGAGCGTGCGCTTGACGGAGTATGAAGCGGCCTGAGCCACAATAATCCATACTCGAGATTAGCTTCTTTGAGTTCAATCTTGGAGCAAGTAAACTAAAAACACTGACTGTGAAAGTCAGTCATAAATTATAGGTTTATGTGTCTGTCTGTCTCTGTATTTTTTTGAAGATAAGACTTTTGCTTTTGCAATAGAATTCACAATTTAGCAGCTGAGTTTGCGTACGTTTGAGCTTTAATAATACAGACTTTATGACAGTAATTTCCACTAGAGGGATTCCATTGAAAGGTCAGTAAGCATTACAAAGCATTCTTCATTCAGTCGACAATTTTTCTACTTTGATGAGCAGTGCAGCGTCTAAAATAAAAAAAAATATATATTTTGGCCGAACCTACTGTTCTAGAAAATTGCGAAATTGCTGTTTATCCCAATAATTTATTATAAAGATTCTACTCTCATTCTAGTAACCAAAACATGCGCAAAGGCCACGTGGTCGGCCGAGGAAGAGAAGGAATTATTAGCGCTTATTGACGCTCACAATAAATCACACACACAGTAGCATCATTGCTCTGTAGGGTCCGGAGCAGCAACAACAACATTCTGAAGGCAATTTCAGGTGACTTCCAGTGTCCTATTTTAGGACACTGGATCGATTTGCTTGTTAATAAAGGTAAATAACTTCTCTTCTTCTGAATATACTGTAGCTTAGTTTAGTTAATTAATTATTTGCATGTGCTTTGTGATGACTCTTTATTTTAATACTATACAATTTTTATTTATACAATTTTATTTTATTTTATTTTATTTTATATTTTAATTTAATTTTATGTTATTTCTATTTCTGGTGTGTGTTGTATATACTGTGTAATATGGATATTTTTATCTGAAATAAATGAATTGAATTGAATTGAATTGAATAAGAAATAGCATGGGGACCGCTAGGGGAGCGCTAGTGCGTGAGGAAAGGTAAAAGGGGAGAGAGAACTTTGCCCAGCATTGGGACAATACAGACACACAAGAATATTAATAGGTATCGGGTTTGGTATATAGATGTGTAATAAATTCTTTTGTGCAACTTCAAGTGGTTGCAAGTAGTACTAGTTCAGGTATAATTCATAACTCGGGCTAAATTTTGTAAAATTTCCAATAATACAAGGCAAACAGAAACCTTAACAGTCACCATTTCGAAATCTCCCACCTCCAACCTATCTCTCCAGTATGTTCCAAATACCTTTTGTTCTGAACTTTCTTGCTCGGCTACCGCAATTTACATCAATATTACAAGATCCTTGTTTCAGATACGGCCAAGTTTCAGAATAGATGAACTCACGCGATTCCGATATACAACAGTAAAGTTGCTAATATAACTTTGGGTTTGGAAATAATCTTATTATTTGTCGTATGATAAAATGTATCCGCGAACTTCGTACCACGCCTTACAATTTTATATGGAAAAATTAAATTGTTGTTTTTGCTAACTTTCCGTCAAATTTTTCTAAATTTTCTCACCTTTAAAATCTTCCCTGGACTACTTCGAACATTTTGAGACTAAAACCAGCTAAATTGATCCGGCCGTTTAATTTTTATATAAATCTATACCAAGGAAAGATTTGTTTGTTTGTTTGTAACGAATAGGCTCCGGAAATACTGAACCGATTTGAAAAATTCTTTCACTGGTAGGAAGCTACATTAACCCCGAGTGTCATAGGCTATATTAGATTTTTAAAAAAATTAGGGATCCTTACCTAAACTCAAATAATGTAACCCAAGGTGCAATATTTTTTCTGTTGTTTACATATTTTGACAGGTGGTTTGTTGTTGTTGTTTGTTTTTAATTCGGCCATTCTGGGCAGTCAAAAGAACATAGTCTATAAAGCCAAGTATTTTGTAGTATATTATATTCTATGGCGTAACGAAGTAAGCCGGGAAAGCTCGTAGTAAATAACATTAAAAATACATTGTTCTATCTGTTGGTTTAGATTAAAAAAGTTTAATGGAATTCTGAAAATTTCTTTAATTTTTCTTTCTTGATCTTCTGACAATAGCAAACAGAATAAAAAAAGCAAAATCGGCCCAGTCGTTTGCAGGGATTAATTTTTATATAATACTAGGTACATTATTTGTACCTATCTTCACATATTTTCCAATATATTTTTACCTCACAGACAGCTTTTAAACTGAACTGAAAAAAATTAAATTGATATGGACTCAACTTGCTGGCAAACTTATTTTGATTCTACTAAATATGGTTTATAATTGAAACGATTGATATGAAATTTGAAGCACAGTTTGTTTCCACTTCAAAATTCCCCAAACCAAAGGGTTAAAAAGCAATTTGCACAAATTATCCCAGTGGTAGTGAGTAGGGAAACACGTATAAAATTAATGTAGAACTGAGCGTTGATTAATATGTTTCTCGGAACTTGATTTTTCTTGTGGTCCTCTGAATAAATCACGTCTTTGTAGTTGATCCGGGGTGCGATCGCGTGTGATCGCGTCTCACCCTTTTATTTAACAAAATCTTTTCTATTACAAATTTAGACCAAAATATTTTAAAGACGAATGAAATAAAGTCAATAGCTGGTGATTTAACACACTTTATTTATTTAGCAACGTCATTCAGTTTTGACTTAGGTAATAATGGTACAATTTAGTATCTGTATAAACTAAAGTACATACGTTTTGGTTTCTGTGGTGAAAACGGTATAAATCAAATCTGTGATAACACATAAATATTCTCATTTTGATTCTAGTTGGGATCAAATAAAAATACTTACATAGGTACCAAAAAAGAAAAAAATATAAATACCCTGGGATCTCTTTTAATCGGAATATTGTGGAAATTGAAATAGGCCATTGTTTTACGCTGGCACAGTGTGCTTCCAATTTTTTTTGGCACCGTCCTGTTACAGCAGTCGATGATAGATTGAATGTAGTTTTTTCAGCTTTGTATTTCAGCGACAAACATAAAAGAGCTATTGTTGGAATTTCGACGACCGTTGGGGGTTTCGTGTTGCACCGAGCTGCGATTTGTATGGAAGTAGGCTAATGATGATGGTAATGTAGCGTAAAGAAAATAATACAGAAGAAAAATGGGCATTTATCTAACCATTATTAATCTTATTTCATTCTAATATTTTCCTATAAAACAATAAAAGTTTGTGAGTATATTTGGAGGTTTGTTCCCCTTCTATGGTAAAACTATTAATCGGATTTTGATGAAACTTTCAAGTATTATAAATTATACCTATGTCGGTAAGCATCTTCATGAAAAATGATAATGCTTGCAAGCATTGTCAAATTTATTCCGCTTCAAAGTCAAGATCCGAGCAAAGGCTTGGGAATATAAGCTGCATGGATATGCACTTAGCATCTTCCACAGAATTTTCTGAATATAAAATTGATGCATAAATTTTCTTCAAGAAAATTCAAATTATACTTACCTACCTATATGAAATTATAAAATACTAGCTGACACAAAAAACTTCGTACAGCCGTGCTTTCTGAATTTTTTTAATTTTCTATAGCCTATGTCATTTATGGATAGTATAGCTGCCCAACCGTGAAATATTTTTTCAAATCGTATCAATAGCCTCGGAGACTATTCAATACAAACAAAAAAATCTTGCCTCTTTATAATATTGCTAAAGATTTTTAAAGCCAAAAACCAGAAGTTATTTTTGTAAAAATAACTACGCATCTTCATAAGAATACATATAATAGCTTTTAATAATTTAGAAGTGAGTGAATTGTGATCGACGAAATGTGTGAATGATCAGGGTGGGCTCACAACAGATCTTACACCGCATTTGGTAGCATACTTTATGTTCACCCGGACCAAAAGTTTCAGTACAAATTAATGAACAAAAGTATCTAAAATATATATATGTAGCAGGTTCCTCTATATTCGGCCTTTATTACGAAGGCAGTGTTATTTTGGTCAGAAATCATGGTAATCAAGACTCTCTCCTGTAAAAAGAGAAATAATACAGTAATTTTTCGAAGCAGTAATCATAACAAGATTATCATCATAAAAAAACCATGATTGAAGTAGCAAAACACCGAGTCATCCATTACTCGAATTAACCCTACACAATACAACAAATTAGTGGGAATCGAACAACAAGGTTAAATCGATACCCCGGGGGACTCCGCTTTGTGAATACTCATTTGGATCGATTAGAATCGCATTACGCAGGGGTGTTGGGTTGGCATAGTTAACTTGCGGTATTTTTCTAAAAAATCATTTCAATTTGGTGCTTCGATCGAAATTTGAAACAACGTGAAATTAGAAGTAACCTGTAATGGTATTGGAGAGGTAGGTATCATAGTACTATACGTACTTATCTACTTTTTACCTGTTATCTTTTTGCACAAAGACTATGCAGCCTTTGTTCTTCTGAAAAGTCCACTTCAGGCATAATTGAAAGAATTAGTAAAATTGGCTGGTAGATTGCCGCGAGAAAAAAAATTAAGATTTTAGTAGCTACACTAGCATTTGCCCGCAGCTTCGCACGCGCTTATCCATTATAAACGTTAATTACTGGTTATTTTACTACTCAGGAATTTGGAGACATTATTTCTAATCTCATCCATACCTTCTAAAAATATTTTTACAATAGTAACATTTTGTTTATTTCAGTTCCCGTGGCAACTTCTAAAATTCCTTTCTACTCAATGTTAAAAGTCTCGTAATTCTTCACGCGGGAAATTTGAAAATTACTTTCTTTTAACGTTCCTTAATTTACTGAGGAACCTGTACACTACATTTTACGTCAATACGCTCAAGGAAGTAGATTTTTCAGTCTCACTAAAACGTCTCGTAATTCCCGTTCCCGTGGGAATTTTATAAATTCCCTTCTTTTATCATTCCTAAATTCACTGAGGAACCTGTACAGTACACCAAATTTCACGTCGATATACTCAATGATGTCGATTTTTCATTCTAACTAAAAAAGTCTCGTAAGTCCCGTTCCCGTGGGAATTTTGTAAATTCCTTTCTTACAACACCCTTAAATTCACTGAGGAACTTATACACCAAATTTCACGTTGATACACTCAATGATGTCGATTTTTCATACTAACTAAAAAGTCCCGTAATTCCCGTTCCTGAGGGAATTTCGGGAAATCCTTTCTTAGTGCTCACCTACACCGCCCAAGGAACCGATGTGCTAATTTTCAGCTTTCTACGCCCAGTAGTTTCGGCTCTGCGTTGTCTGTCAGTCAGTCAGTAACGGAAGAGTTTTATATATATTGATTGATTACTGTATTATACAGTGGCATTTTGAAAAGTAATTGGAACCTGATTGATCGATAAAATTTACTAATGATAGGTACTAAAGAGCTCTAGAGCTGAAAAAAAAAGGAAAAACGGTGATTTACGGTAGTTTTTGCTATTTACTCTATTCAACTACTGTTCTAAGATTTCACCAATGATCCTATAGACCCGAGTAAACGTTGTTTGAACGAAGCGATCTTCAAGTAATTGGAATTGATTAGGACTCATTGGGGATCTCTTGGGAATCAAGTAAACCAGATTAATTGACTCTTTCTTTCTTTCTTAGAAATAAACCTAGAAAACGTAATTTGAAATAATTACAATCGATAAACGTCCACTGCTGGATATAGGTTTCCCCCAAATATTGTCACAAGGAGATGGTGGAGAGAGTTTTCGTCGTAATCGCCGCGCTTGGAAGGCTGGTTGGCGATTGTAGCGTTGCTCTTCAAGTATTTCAAAGATGGACGCTGCCGCCCGACCTTCAGCTGGCAGGGGACATTTTAGGCTCCTCATTTTCATTACATATTTGTTATAAAAACTTTTTCCTTGACTAATACCGATATTAACTAAAAAAAAAAATATTATACCTCGTTGGTAAAAAAATATTTTAAAAATAAAATATAGACTGTCGTTTTGGCAGGCAACTAAATCAGGCTGGCGAAGTTATGGGATGAAATATGTTGGCATGTTCTTATTGGGTGCTAAATCAACATGTTTTCCGATCAGATGAGTTGGGAAAATTTCTGCACTCCGAGATATTTCGTCTAAGATAGAGGTAGTTGTAATTGGTTTCGGCTGGTTTCAATTAATTGAAAGTGTAATTTAATATTTTGCAGAATGTTTTTTTATTACCTAAATAAAGTTCTGTTATTAAAAACATTTGTAAAATATTATAATTGGTAAGTAATAATTAAATAATTAATTAATTATAACAACGCATCACACTTAGCCCATTACTACTTTAGATAGGTAGATGTACAATAAATATTTGTCAATATCCGTTTAGTAGTTTTTCATATCTTCTAAATAAATTTATCTTATACCTAGTAATAATTTTTAAGCTCTATTATACCTACCTCTAAAATGGTAACATAAAAAACACTTACCGTAATGACGTTGGGTGAACAGCCTTTCCATTATACGATAGCAAACCTTTTTTTAGATTCTTTGCTCAGTCCTCTAGGCTTTGAATAGGGAACTCTCTATTTTAGCAATTTTATTAAAAGCTGAGCAATCCTGCTCTCAAAAACTTTTAGGAGTTTTAAGTTATATTTATTGCATAATTGAATTATGGATATAATAAGTATTAGTGTAATATAATAAACTATACCTATACTGATTAACTAGATAGTTTTACGTAGTAATTAAAGTGTATTTAAAATTTGTGAAGTTCCATAATCAGCGAACTGAATTATAAAGTCATAAAACTAAATAACTAAATAGCACAGCCTGAGAGCCCTCTCCAGGTATTCAGTGTTAAGGAAAGTAACGCAAAGTTGCTTCAAAGTTAAATGAAGTGGTGAAATGCAACTTACCTAAGTTTAAATTGGGACGAGGCAGCGTGCTTCCCTAGGCTTCACACTTTGCAAGTACACTTCTTTTAAAATATGCTGACCTGGTATTTTTGTTTCGTTATTTGTAAATGTATTTGTAGACAACTTAAATTACACAAATAAAATATTAACGTTTAATTGAGTCATGTCAGTACAGCATTGACTTGTAGATAGATGATTTATAACTAATTTGAAATCACTTGAAACGATGTTTGATCGATAAATTTACTACCTACCTCTATATTTTTATAAATTAGTTACAAAACACACATTTACAAAAAAATATGATTCTTATAGTGATCATTATTAAAAACTTACGCGAACAAATTTAAAATTAGAGCGTCATTCACATAAAATCTCAAAGCTCACGAAAAGCTGTCACTCATAAAAGTTACGTCCGTTAGAAGGCTTCGCAGGACGCGGTCGCTGCGGGCAGTGGCGCGGCTGGTACTGCGCCGCCGGCTGAAAGTTTCAGCTGAACTTTGTACGGTTGGAAGCTTCAGGTAACTGAACTTTGAGTTGTGATTTTGTGTAGTTTAGAAAAGAATTGTTTCATGTTTACTGAGAAGGTTTTTTTTTTTATTATAAAGTGTTTTTAATTTATCGTGCTAGGACTTCGAAGCTTCAAAATAACGAGTATAACGCGTTTTCGTGGATTCCTAATATTTTAACGTTTTTGTAATACGGCGAAAAATAATATGAAAAATAATTGATTTTTTGTTGTCGTTTTATTAACATTTAGGCCCAGTTTTTTTTTCATAGCAAGTTGTGTATGTCCCTTGTCACGTCGGTAATAAAACACAAACTCGGCTAAACGTGGGTCCAGCTTTTAAGCTGGTGCCTCTGCCTAACCCTTCGGGTAATAAAAGTATAGATTTGCAATCACAATACCTACGACAATAGAAATAACTTCCCAAAAAAACTGATAATACCTTATCTTATTGCACGAGAACTATGACCTCAATTTTTAACAGAAACATTGTTTGGTAAAATCTGCGTTTTAAGGTTCCGGCGTCAAACTTGTGAAAATAAGAAAGCTAAGTTCGTTGGTCAATCTGTCCGTGAGAATCGATTCAAGTTACAGTATTGACTTTTGCACTTATCTTTATTATATTTATCATGTTACCTATATACATTATTAAATTCCCACGGATTAAAAACTATTTTTTTTTTGTTGAGTAGCAAGTTTAGCTCCGCACCAATAGTTGGCGTGGAGCTACGGAACCTTTGATTGAGCGTGGCTTGACACGCACTTTTCTCTTTTTATAGCGAGAACAATCCCATCGTTATCCCTGAACAAATGAATTGGGTTATTATACCTAAAAGCAATGAAAGTGGAATGCTATCGCTGCAAATTTGCATGCTTACAAAAGCTTTTGTAATGCCAACATCGCATCTATCATATTATATCAACGGGTTAAGCTATGCATTGCTTTTTTAAGTTTCAAATTTGTTTTTCATTATCATCATTTCAGCCGAAAGACGTCCACGGCTGGACAAATGCCTCCCCCACAGAAATTTACAGCGACCGGTCTTGATCGACTCTAATCCAATGTATTCCCGCAGCCTTCACCAAGTCGACTGACCACCTTATCTGTTACTACTACTGTTTTTTTAAAAATAATACTTAAAAAATATACCGTACTTGGATTGATCAGCATACATCTTGGAGACGAATAGCTTTTGTAGAAGGAATAATTTTTTACCAGATTCGGTAACTTCCTTATGAATGAATTAATTAATTAATACATAGTATTAAACAAAGTCGCTTCCCGCGTCTGTCCCTATGTATGCTTATATATTTAAAACTATGCAACGGATTTTGATGCTGTTTTTTTTTAAAGGATAGAGTAATTCAAGAGGAAGGTTAAATGTATAAAACATGCACAACATAGTAATAGGTAAGGCGAAATTCGCCGGGTCGGCTAGTTCTTTATAAAAATGTTGGTGTTTAGACCAAAATAACAAGACTTCTTGATCAGACCAGCTAGACCAGCAGTCAGTCGTATCCAATGATTATCTACAGTCCTATGACCAGATTTTCCGACTTAGGATCAGGTTATTCTTTTCTTGACATTCATAAATGATTTAGTGTGTTCCATCACAGACGGAGTTACCGTGTTATTTGCTGACGACACAACCGTCATAGTTTATGCTAAGACTCACGAACAACTGAACCTTAAAATAAATAACACCTTTGAACGACTACAGGAATGGTTTGCAGTAAATGGTTTGCTACTAAACCCCACAAAGTCGAATCTGCTTGTTTTCTCAGCCCGCACCACACCCCTACCTGCGTGCATACATAGTCCTGTGCCTATCGCAGATAAATGTAAATTTCTAGGTCTGACAATCGATTCAAATGTAAATTGGAAAGAACAGCTTAATGGCGTATGTTTGAAACTAGCAGGTGCTGCATATGCACTGCGCAAAATAAAGCCATTTGTATCGGTTTCAGTGTTAAGGCAAGCTTATTTTGCACATTTTCATTCACTCTTAGCCTACGGCGTGATATTGTGGGGAAGCTCAACGGACTCTGATAGAGCATTTGTCTTACAGAAGCGAGCTATTAGAATATTGGAAGGCACCCACGCAAGAACAACGTGATGGAGTGATGACCCTGTATTCGCTGTACTTGTTGACGTAATTATTTTTGTAAGAAAAAATATAGGTAGCTTCAGTCGGCGCACGTGTGGCGGCCGCGCGCTGCGCAGCGCAGGCAAGCTGGACGTGGTGCAGCGCCGCCTCGCGCTCGCCGCCCGAAACCCGCGCGTCATCGGTCCCACTTACTATGAACACCTTCCCACTGATTTAAAAGATGAGACCAATGACGAAACATTTTGTCTCCGACTGAAAAACCTTTTGTTGGATTATAAATTCTACAGTATTGAAGAATTCCTTAAAATAAAATTCGACTGACATATTAATTTGACATAAAATATACGCATTTGTTCATTATTATATTATTCTGTAATTATTCTTGTACCTAGTTGACATTGTACTCTTTAATTTAAGTATCTATTATTATTTTTATTTCTGTTTGACATTGAATTTTACACATACAATACATTTATTTGTAGTGTGTAATTACTATTATTTTATATTTTAAATTAGATTTTTATTGACATTGTATTTTACACATACATTTTGTACCCTGTTTTATATTTAATTTTTTGACATTTTATTTTTACTATTTTATATAATAATTTTTACTGACGATCACATTATACTATGACATTTTTGTAATTTTAATATTATAATCTTGAAACTGATAGTGTGAAATAAATAATCTAATATAATCTAATCTATACCTTGACCTATTCGGTTTCAATTAAGACTTTTTATATTTGTAACATAGGTTTGTTCCATTCATAGTAGGTACCTTATATAAATGAAGCTAATATTATTAATATTAAGCCTGTTTAAAAAAAATCACAGCCAGCCGACAGCGAGTGCTACGACAACTATATCGTTGAATTAATCATTTATTGCTATAAAGCAAGCAGAATGTTCGTAGATTGAACAATTCAGCAGCCAAAATGCATATTTTGAAGCAACAAAACATATTATAGGTATTGCCTTATTACACTAGGAAACAACACAAATGATCGTAGTATGAAAATAATAACCCACTACTAGAAAGTATAAATTTTTCATTAAAAAAAAACATATATTTTCCTTCGATCATATTATTAGGTAAGTACCTATATCGTATCTCATCCAATATTTCAATTAACCATTGAAGTGTGTGGGCGGTGGTAGGTTTCAATTAAAATGCAAATTTGGTGGAGTGGTCCCATCCCATATAAAGCCTTTCAGCGCGACCCACCGTCAAAGCCCGAACTTGTGACAAAAACGTCGCGGTTATCAGGAACTTAATTAAAGTGCTTGAGATAAATAATCTCTGATTTTTTTTAACGACAGAAGCTGATTAGCTATATTATCTACCTATTGATTTAATTAAGTATTGCTGTGCTATTTCACTTTTATCACAAGCTCTATGATAATGTCGATATGATCCCGTATTTCAGGGTTCACATTTTTGTTCCCATTTATTTCATAAGATTTATTTAAATTTATATTTGTTTTTTATCGAAACTCTTTTCGAAATGCGAATTCTTGCTGTTCGTGACTGGCACAGTGAAATGACTTCATAAATAAGGTTTTAATGTACTATGTAAAGCTGAAACGCGTTCACCCTTATAATGTGTAGGGGATGATTAATGCATCGCATAATTTTTTTTAGAATATTTTTTTTACAAAAATGTTTGCATATTAGGTATATTTTAAATTAAATCCTATTTGTATACCTAGATAGAACAGCGGTCTATACCTATAAGATCTAATCCAAAATAACAATACGAATCCCTAATACAATCTTAAAATACAAAAGAAAAGTATTTTCCTCCTTCAAGGTCCACTCAGCTGAGTACCTTTTATTCTATTTCTACTTGGCTTAACTATGTATTTCAGATACACTAACTAATATCTAAAAGGTAAGAAGTAATTGCATTTAATATCTTTATAACATAATTTTGTATAATAAAGTTTACATATTTAAAAAAATTCTAGGTATTTGAATAGGTAGGCAAGAGGTTAATAGTTAACCTATAAAAATAAAATGGAGTAAGTAGTTCTAAGCCGAGCTGCCTTACACAAGGGTTAACCGTCTGCTTATCGATAAGCGCGAGTATAAGCCCAACCCTTTTCAGTTAAAGATAAGAATAATATATTGAAAAATAGAGCTTTCTGGACTGTGAGGTAGACACACACTTAGCTTATATCGAGCATAAAGTATTAATATATATTTGCATATTACATGCCTTTGTGGTCCTTAGCTAATTTCAGTAATGTTTACTTCTACTATAAAACTGATCAATCATGCTTGATTAATTATTAATTAACAAACTCAAAACTATTTCTAACTATTATTTGTATTCACTACTTGTTTTTATACTGCTGTCTCATCATTATCAACCGCTCGCATGCTCTCGTCACATCGTAGCTTTAACACGTTCGTTATAGAGACCAAATCACCGGCCGTGGCGCTACAAATCACTTTACAATTACGCTACCATTTTTTGCTGGAGAGCATTGACTGGAACGGCACGAAGACCAGCAACCAGCCAATCAGATTCCTGGGTCTACATCGCGCCATCAAAGTTTTTAAAGAACATCAGTATATATAGATTGGTTCGTGGTCGAAGGTTGGGGAGTCCAATGCTGCCGAGAAGACCGGCCGTGGCGAGGGGCCGGACTCTATCCTCGCCGTTAAATTGTCAATTTAAGGCAGTAGAGCGGACTCTGCTTCGTGTATCGTTTGTTGAGTTATTCTCTTGTAGTATAAATTAACTGTATGTATGCGTTAAGATTAGGGACCCTCTTCTTAACCGTATTCGGTCGGCAGCATGTTTGACTTCCTTTTGTCATGATTTGCTGAGATTACATTTATATAATTAAGTAGATTAATAAAATATATTATTTTGATTTATAATAAAACAATAAAATACCAACAAAATGATGCAATGGAGAAAAAAAAAACATATATCATGTTATTTGAAAATATCGCCGTAAAAAATATCTAGATTAAAATTTCAAGTTGAAAACGTGTACCCATTATTCCACAACTCTATCATAGAAAAAAGACAATACAAAAATATTTTTTAAAATATTAGAAATTATTGCTAAATTCTGAAAAACAATAAGATTGTAATTTTAATGCGCATACTAAAATGAGTTATTCGTTATGATAACGAACACACGTTTCAAATAAACGATGCATATCACAAATTTGACGTCATAAAATACCATGCATTTTGCTAAATACTTCTTTTTTCATATATAAAGGATAATTTGGTTATTAGATTTCATAGTTTACCGAACCATTAAGAAAGTCTGTGTCTGGAAATATATTTTTTAATCACAAACTTTTTTTGTTTGATAATGTGGTTTCGAGTGCTATTCATTTTATCGTTTTCTTATATCTGCTTCGCTGGTTCTTTATTTGAAAAAATAATAAATGGAAAGGAAGTTGACCCGCAATATCACAAACATTTAGTTAATATTATTCACGAACAAACTTCTTCTCACTGTAGCGGCTCCATTATAACAGATTCCTTAATCATCACTGCCGCTCATTGCATTGTATCTGGATATCCGAAGTCATACTACAACATATCTCACTTTAATTACAGAAGAAAGAAGCCAGCGTTAACTCAGATTGGGAGAGCTGGAAACGTTAGAGGCAAAGATGTTTTTGTTCACGCAGATTTTAACGAAATGTCATACTCACACTCTGGTGACATAGCTTTGATAAGGACAAAAAAAAAGATAATCTTCGATGAATATGTCCAGCCTATAAGGCTTGCAACTGAATTGCCAAAAATGAAATCGAAGGCGGTGGTATCAGGATATGGAATAAACGAATTTAATAAATCAGTTATATTTCCTTTAACTGGGCAGATAACTGTTATAGGATGTGGCCTAAATGATCGCACAATTTTCTGTTCAAGCAGCAAAACTAAAACTAATCATGGCGACTCCGGCGGTCCCGTTGTTTACGAAGACGAACTAATCGGTATTACTAATGGTGCTTTTTCAGAATATAACGTGAATTTTTTCGCTAGTGTACCATCGTATTCGAGGTGGATAACCAATATTAAAAAAACTATACTTAAAAAATTAAACGTTATAAATTAATTATTTTCGTTATTTTTTCCTATTTGTTATTCGATGGAAGACGTGGCGAAATTTGTAACGCCTTAAATTATAACATTGGACAATTTCGTTATATATCATAGTCTATGTGCTATTCTTGGGCCGTATTCTCTTATTTTGACATCCACTATTGTACCTAGCGCAAGTCAATGTCAATAATACATTATATTTTTAGTTTAGAGAGTTGCAAAAACTTTTAATTTAACAGTTCACATATCATAATAATGCAACAAAAAACAGTTTTTGTGCTTTTTAAAATATGGGAATACGACCATTAATGTAAAGTTATTATTAAGTCGCTACCTAACCTAAAATATCACCGAAATCTGATCATAGTAGTTTTCAGTGAAAAGGACAAACAAAAAAGTCTTCAAAAAACTTCATCATATTAGTAGGATTATAGAACCATAGAAACAACTTTTAATTGCTGTTACTATACACCTAGATTGTTTAATTCGGCTTAGTTGGTACTAGTTACTTTAAATCAATATCAATATCAATATTTAATATAAAACGAAGTCGCTTCCCGCGTCTGTCCCTATGTATGCTTATATCTTTACTACTATGCAAAGGATTTTGATGCGGTTTTTTTTAATAGATGGAGTGATTCAAGAGGAAAGTTCATAAGTATAATACATGAGCAACATAATCATAGGTTAGGCGGTACAAAGTTCGCCGGGTCGACTAGTTACGTATAATAATATGGCCTGGAATACCCCAGGTGCTTCTGTAACTCAATATTACACAACAGTCGTACTTTATATGAATTTTAATGACAGCTATATGAAAGGTAATCGATGTCCAGTGAGTACTGTGTAACATTACTAGAAGGTTCAATAGCTAAAGGTTCTTTAAAAATGAATTTGAAAAAGTTAACAGTATCTCTAATGGTGATTTTGCTATTATTGTGCAGTTCTAATGTTTCGGCTGAAACTGGGATAAATGTTCCAGTGCAACTTGTCGCTTTTCCCTTTCTGATTGTAGTCACTAGAGTAGCAAAGTTTGTGAAGAGATTAGGATATATTTTTGGTGCATGTAAGTACTTTGGATAACCTATTTATTGCTTGACTAGCTGATACGACGAACTTCGTACCGCTCTGCTTTTTGAATTCTTGAGAATATTCTGTAGCCTTAGTCAACCGGGGATAGTGCAGCTTGCCAACAGTGACAGAATTTTAGAATTTGTATTGAACCGATTTCTAAAGTCTCGGAGCCCATTCAATGCAAACATATAAAGGTATAGATTAAGCGAATGCGTTGTAATTATGTATTTAGGAACTTAGCATAAAACATTTTTTATATGAAACGTAGCGTACGTTTATATATATATATATATATATATGTCACCGGAAAATAACAAGAACCGTAAATTTATAAATTTCCTAGGAAATTTATAAACTTTCGTAGGATTCTAAACGAGAGATAAATTGTATTATTTTACGGCTACATTTTCGTAAATTGATAAACTTACTAAACACACTCGTAAAATAATAAGTAACCAATAACAAAACGCCATGTATAATGAATTGAAATTTACCACAGAGCTACGAAAGTTTTATGGTAACCATGCCCAAAATGTTTTATTTTTGTAGAGTGAAATAGGGAACCCCCTACTTGGTAGGTAGATAGGTACCTATAATACAAGGTTACTTTTTGTATTATATCTGTCACCGTTATATTGCGAAATACGTTAATGTGCACTTTCCGGGCAATGTGCACATTAACTGTTTAGGTCAGTTAATGTGCGAAATTTTATGTGAAATATGGGGTATCCACACTTTACCTAGTTAATGTGCGTATTACCGGATGTCTCGCCGTTAAAGTGCGGAAAACAGAAAACTCCGACCGAAAATTCAAATCTAGGGCAAAATTGTAGGTTAGGTTTGGTTTGGCTTGTGATATTTAACTTGTGGTTACCTGTGTTAAACTGAAATCTAAGGCAACAATTTTTCGAACTTAACTTAGTCGTTAACTCTGTAGATTACCTAGGGATTTTGCAGATTACCTAGTTAATGTTGAGAACAACATTTTATTTCGAACTCTAACGGATTCAGCCAGTTAGTGCACTTTTACTGAATTTCGCACATTAGCGGTCATATATTAACCTATAAACCTACTTAGTTTTTAGTACCAGTAAAAATACTTTTAGTGTGATCGAATTGTTTGGCAAGTCTGATTGTACTTAAGTCTATGGACGCAAGCATTTTCACTGTCAACATCGACCAATCAGAGAGCAGTGTGTTATTTTCCGTATTTCAAAAAGCGTAAAATTAAAAGCTCTTCTGTGATTGGTCGATCCGTTTAGAATCTTACGGATTGATATCCGTTAGTTTATAAATTTACTACGACGCGTCGAAAATTTATAAATTTGCGAAAAAGTGGGCGTAAAATAATTCAATTTATCTCTCGTTTAGAATCCTACGAAAGTTTATAAATTTCCTAGGAAATTTATAAACTTGCGAATCTTATTATTTTCCGGTGACATATATATAAAAAAATATTCCCACGTTCAAAGGAAAATTTTGGTTAAAAATTGAAATTATGTTTTTAATTTCAGCATGAAATTTAAGTTTAAATCTCAAACTAATTAGAATCGTCGTAAAAGTCATAATAATTTACGAATGTCTATAGAACATGCCGTGTAGCAACATTGAATACAACCACCCCGTCTCCTCCCATGAGTTTTGTAAAAGGACAACTGACGGACGAGTGTCCTTCGATAAAAAACTTGAGGAGCCATACTGCAATCGCCAACCCTTCTGCCCAGCATGGCAACTATGACGAACCCTCTTTAAATCTTTGTCTTTTCAACTATCTGGGGGGAAGGGCTTTGTTCAACAGTGGACGCGTCTCGGCTGAAATAATGATGAAGAAAGTAAAACGATCGAATCGACTTAGCTCACACAGAGGGAGCGATCCATGTCGGCTGACCCAATTTTTATGCGAGTTTTATGCCGTGCGTGCTAGCTGATGTTTGTTACGTTTGTATACGTAACGAGTACGGTTAGAAAAAAAAAGCACTATTGGAACTTATTGTACTGCTGAAAGTGTTTCTTTCTAGTACAGTGGCGGGCTAGTAAGCCGTAACATATTTGTCTATAGTTTCGTCAGCCCTAGACTGTATTGCCAAAGAACAAGAGCTATTTTGCAATACAGAAAAACCGGAAGTGTTACGGCGACCTAGACCGCCACTGTACCTATTTATCTCTCTAATGGTTTCGGTTTGGTAACATTATACTTTTTTTTAATTAAACGTTTTATACTTTGTCTTTTATAGTTTGCTAAAATATTATAAATGCTACATTCTCTAAGTGCTTTAAAAGGCAAAATCGTTTTCTCTGAAAGTTTATTTGAATAATATTTTTTTATACGTTTTATTACATAGGTACCTTTAAATAAGCATGAACATTTAAGTTTAAAGTCTTTTTTACTATCTGTACTCGAATACTATTGTTAAATTCTCACGGGCGATTTGTAGAGCCGGTCAGTTAAGTCACACTGGTACTGTTAGCATGATGATTTGACGCTAGCTACTGATTTCAGACGGCACGGCAGCCGTGTAATTTTCATAAAAACCCAAAGGCATCTCGCCCGCACGAGCGGGTTTGCTTTACATAATAATGTAAGCATTTATATTTTTAAATTTATCAAATGAGACGGCTCATATTTTAGTATCCAATTTCGAAAATAAAAAATTATGACATTATTAGTACAGCATCTAAAACGTCATAAGACCACCATTATACCACAATTAAGACTGCTTCCGTGGCGTAAAAAGCAGCAATGCCAACCAGAAAAAAGGTTAATCACTTATGCCAACTGTGACATCAAAGAAAGAAACAAAGAAAAAAGAAACAGAACATCAGAAGTCTGGAGTCTGGGTTCGTTTCCCGGCTCTAGTAACATTGGTACAGTCACGGACTAGGAGGCCGTAACAGATTTGTATATGGTTTCGTCAGCCCTAGACTGTATTGCCTAAGATCAAGAGCTATTTTGCAATACAGAAAAACCGGAAGTTTTACGCCGATCGTGTCCGCCACTGTACTATAATAAATATCGATGTTTGGGTTAGTCTTTTTTTTATTTTTTATCTTTCTTTTTATTAAATAGACCCTATAGGTACTACAGATACAGGTTTTACTTAGCAGTTCAAATTGTGATGCGTTATTTAAGTATTAATTTTAATTTATTTTATACTTACCCTTCATAGTCAGTAGTATTACGTATAACTTATTTTGATGGACAATCAACAGTATAATAAATATTCGCGGCCAGAGAAATCACCGTAGCTAATATTGTGCCAGGGTTTTTTCACCGCTCGGCTGGACAAAATGTTAATGGTTTTAATTTTTCACCCATTGCGAGTTGGACTGTCGGTTGATTGAGTTTATTATTTCGTTCGAGACTTCGAGAACAATGTATTTTGTGAGGTTGTTATTGATTTTCGGCGTTTATTGTTTCTCAGTGGAAATGGCCACCTGTGCAAGTGAGTTTTTTGTTCTCATACATTACGTGAGTTACACAAATGTATGAAAATCTGTTTAATAAACTATTGTATTGTAACAAAGTTTTAAATACTTAATATAGGTACAAGTTATTTCATACAGGATATCAAAATTAAACGCTAGAACTTTTGGTTCCGCCAAGCTAGTTGACAAACAAGCGAACTAACAAACACTCGAAGAACATTAAACCCCTTCTTGCGCAGTCAGTTAAAGAATACGAAGTTAACCTTGTATGAAAATGTCCAAAAGAGACTCTTAAAGCCAAGAAATAATATATAAAATATTACGAACAATTAGTCACGTTTTTATTTAACTTTGCTGTTTACATTAGAATCCAGTCACTGTCAGGGATACCTGACTTTTAAATTAAATGAAAGAGTTACCATAATTTAGTAGGTAGATAGTATCATGGAAATATACCAGCCTAAGTACATAGAAAATGAAAAACAATGAAATGTATTTTTAAAAGTAATAACTTAAAAGTAATAATTTGAATATTAACGTTTCATAATATTATTCGTTGTAAATAAAATATATCGATCATGGAAATGCCAATTGTCGTAAGGGACAAAGCACGACTTTTCAGGAGAGCCAAAAAACGAATTTTTTTTTACAAATCCTTTTGTAACTTTTGATTGCCTTGATTTACAGCGATCAATTAAAAGAAGACCAGTGCTAATTTTTGAAGATCTTTTCAATTATTTTAGTTTGGATACGCTACAACTAATGGTTTAGAAGATTTTGTCCCTTACGCCCTACCCATTTTAGCAACATTGTCCCTTACGCTGACCTTTTTTTCAACTTTTCCCCTTACGACCTATACAGTTTTTTTAACTTTATAAAATAATTGGTTGTAAGTCCCATATGTGTTTTTCCAATGTAGTCGTATGTCTATTATAATATTTAATTTTAAAGTTACTATGTAAAATTTGAAGGGCGTAAGGGAATTAAAATACCAACAAGTGTGTTGTTATTAGTACTGATGAAACTAAAAAAAATATATTTAATTATGTCTATAGTGTTAAAATGTTATTGTTTGGTTACCCTTGTGAAACAAAATGATAAAATTTCTCAAATATGAAGTACAAAACATTAAAGTTTAAATATTAATTGTAAAAAAAATATATTAAGTGCATAATTTTTATAAAATAGCAAATACCTAGGAACTCCAATAGCGCCCTCGTAAGATTTAAAAGAAAATAAATTATTAATCTTCAATGTCTACATTAAAAATCAACACTTTAATGAAGATAGGTAGGTAGTAATTCGTTTATAGCCCAAGTTTAAAGTAATTTAGCTTTTAACATGGTGTATAGGAATAAATACTTCAGTAAGACCAATTAAAAAAACTACAAGACTTACATTAAAAAGCTTTTTTGTTATGGTTGGTATGTAACGTATAGTATGAATAGGATACCAGCACCCCATCTTCCATGTATATGGCTAAGGTGACTATAGAAAAAAATCGAAGCACGTAGCGTCCATCGATGATCCTACAACAGCTTAGTACAACAGCCATACTGCGATTTCCAACCTGCCTGCCAAGTGTAACAATTAAGGCAAACCCACTCATATGATCATGGCTAAAATTAACGTTTTGGCCTAGTTTGCGCTTTGGTAGCGGTCAGAAAAAGGTGGGGCAGGGTGTGTGTACTAACTAACGTTGATCCCGGGCCAACGAAGCTTAAGCAGGAATTGAGCTCGTTATGGTAAAACATTATTGTTGAGGAGGGAGAACCACAATCCCAGGGAGGTTTCGGGTGCATAGTGAACAATTCTCTTCACAGCGTTGTAAATACCGATATTATGACGGCAAGGGTAGCGTGTCTTGTACGTCTATGAATTTAGCAGTATTTGTTAAAAGTTATACAAGTATGCGCGCTCCCACATCGATACAGTCCAACGAAAATGTGGAGATTATGTATCCCGTGATTATGCATTGCTCAAAAACTTGCGTCACAGTTGACATAGGGGATTTAAATGCGAAACGGTTCAATTCTGATATCAGCGATGGGATAGCGCCAGAAGCGTGCAACAGAAGTTTGGTAGTACTGTTCTTCAGAAAAGGCCATAAAACCAGCTGAAGAGCTTACATCTAAGCCACCTTTATAAATTGTTCTTGAGAGTCATCAAGAATCGTTTTGCGCACAGGTTTGACGTCTTCGCCCTTCGAATTAGCTGTTTCTCGTAAAGGCAAAGTACCATGGACCACATACATGCTTTAAGGCAGGTAATATAAAAGACGGAAAAGTATAATCTGCCTCTTTGCCTGGCATTTGTGAACTATGGGAAAGCCTTTGAAGCTGGGTAGTACTGCAATCTCTTCAGCGGTGCCTATTGGTATATGGAAGTGTTTGGAAAAAACGCCACTATGTCAGCTGGACTACAGGATCAGAGCTCGAAGGCTGCTGAGGACTGGGTTCAAAAAGAGTTATATTATATCCCTCAAACTGTTCACCGCAGCCGCTGTGCACTCAAGTAAGTCTTTAAGACTCGGGACAGGAATGAACTCGGCACAACAGAAATGGTAAGTTCGTCAGTTGTTATCTTTTACTATAGAGTCAAATTAAAACCCGCCGTTACGTTAAGATTAAGGAATACAATAAACTTTAAAGCTAGAAATCAATGCGAATTGACATTTGACGTCGTACCCACTCAGAGATAGTTATATTTTGATTGGCTGATTAAATAGATCAACGAATGGGTACTTTTAAAACATTATTTTTAAACAAATTCATATAAAATAATAATCAAAATCTGAGTTTTTAATAAACATAAGATTAAGTTACGACCCTTACTCAGAGCTTTAGATACTGCAACTATTTTTTTTACGTCGTAAAGGACATATTGACAAAACCGTATAAAAATCATCAATAATATTTTAATTTATTGGCCCTTACGCCAATGTGGAAAAATTAAATGTTCCATAAAGCTTTTTTTTTAATAAATTTCTGAGCTAGGCCCAAAAAAAGACAGGTCGTAAGGGACATTTTTTGGAAGCTAGAGAGGTTTCAAATATACCATTCGATAGAGCGTGAAAAACTGAGTATAATGGCATCAAAAACGAAATTTCGAAAAAT
Organism: Euspilapteryx auroguttella; assembly: GCA_951802225.1. NCBI lineage: Eukaryota > Metazoa > Arthropoda > Insecta > Lepidoptera > Gracillariidae > Euspilapteryx > Euspilapteryx auroguttella. The sequence continues at coordinate 4,031,401 of OX637660.1, read as the reverse complement.
GTCCCTTACGAGAATTGGCATTTCCATGATCGATATCTGTTTTGTGTAACATCAGGCTAAATTGTAATACTAACTGTTTTTTACAAGATAAAAATAAAAATATTTTTTTAAGTACAGAGTTATTATTAGGAGCAAAGTTAAAAAAATCTATCAAGATAGCGAACGCTATTTTAACAATCTTGATCAAATATTCAAAGCATTGGCATTAAAATGTACATTCATTAAACCTATTGTACTAGCATTCAATTATACAAAAACAAAAATAACAGTTACTACATAACTTTTATAACATAAATTATAAGCCATGTCGAGTCGGCGTAAACAGTAACCTTTTTTAAATGTTGGCATAGGCTTCAGAACTAGACATAAAAAGCTCAAATTAAGCCTTGTCACGAAATCTTTCTTCTTTTATTTTCCTTTATTACCGCCATTATACTCTTGATATCAATTTTTTAACAGCAGCATTTTTTAATAAAACGTTTTTTTTCATATAAAATAACTAGTCGACCCGGCGAACTTCGTACCGCCTAACCTATTACTATGTTGTGCATGTTTTATACATAAACCACATCAAAATCCGTTGCGTAGTTTTAAAGATTAAGCATACACGGGAACAGACGCGGGAAGTGACTTAATTAACCGACTTCAAAAAAGGAGGTTATCAGTTTGACCTGTATGTATGTATGTTTGTTTGTTTGTTTGTTTGTCCGCGATTATCTCGCGTTTGGCTAAACCGATTTTGATGCGGTTTTCAACAATGTATTAGTTACATTCAGGAAAAGGTTTTAGAACCTATTTTAACTGACTTCAAAAACGAGGAAGTTCTCAGATTATGTTTGTGTCAGTTTGTTGGAGGCAGGTCTCTTTTTGTAAAAAGAAATTATTTTATACTATTTCTTGATGATAACTATTTGTGCAGGCTTGAAGTGCCAGCAGTCCACAAAAACTCATAACTGGACTTTGATACATTTTAATAATTTATTTGTAGATTATTGTAATATACATACATAGATAGACGACTCAATTATACTAAAGCTATATTGATTCAAATAAAGTAACACCTATCTACCGTTATGTTTTGTAAGCAGACTCTAGCTTTTTTCAGAAGCTAGAAAAATATTCGTAATCCAGACATAACGAGGCGCTTCGTGAAAGAATCTTGCGGTAATGGTCACCTTTGTTTTTCTATTTTGGGCTCAAGTTGTTTTTGCCGCATGTAGAGCGAGTGCTCGTGGATTGTACTACGAGACTTTAATAATTAGTTAGGTTTTATTTTGCCAAAAAGTTTGTTGAAGTGTGATAGTACCGTTTTGATGACTTATATATTTTCAGAATGTGTAAAATAAGCCGCCTCCGTAGCTCAGTGGCGTAGCGCGTCACGCCTTTGATTAGGGCACGGAAGGTTGTGGGTTCGATCCCCGCAGAAAACACCACATATTGATTTCTCACAAAAATCACGTTGAGGTTGTTTTCGGTTGGATAGGACATTGCAGGCTTGAATAACCTGATTGTCCGAAAAGTAAGATGATTCCGTGCTTCGGAAGGCACGTTAAGCCGTGGGTCCGGCCGCAGTAGTGGTCGTTATAACGGCGGCGACAAGCTGGCCCCTTGTCACGTTGGTAATAAAAGCATAAACTCGGCTAAATGTGGGTCCGGCTCTTGAGCTGGTACCTCTGCCTAACCCTCCGGGGAATAAAAGGCGTGAGATTATGTTATGTTAAAATAAGTCAATAACTTTCTTGAAGTTCAGAGAGTAATTATAAGGTTAGAAATGCGGGATGTTTTGAAATGTAAACTAATAACTAACTATAATTTATTACCCTAACAAGTCAGTCGTAAAGACGCATAGCATGTGAACGAATAAGAAAAGGAAAATTTTAGGGTTTTAGTGGTTTGGGGTCTAACTAGCTATCACCTACATTCCTTAACTAGCTATACATTATTAATCGACAGCTAGATTAAAAATAGAAAATAAACATGAACTGCGCCTTTAAATCGCCTGTGCCTATGCTGCTTTAAAAATCGTTAAGGCACATTAACTTCGATATAATATTTTACTAATTTGACGTTTGTAAAACTTGAATCGGTTAATGATTAGAAAATTACGAAACATTGCAGTTTTCTGCGGTCTTGGTGCGTTGTGTTGCAACAGTCTTACTCAGTAACGCAGCCCAAATACATGTCTAGAAACCTATAATATACCCAATATCTGGCGAAACTACAAAAAACTAAAAAAAGTGTGTATTTTTTTGGAACCGATAGATAATAATTGACGCAATTAAATATTATATTATGGGTACCAACAAATAAGCAATAAATAAATAAAATAAAAAAAACAAATTGAATTAAAGAAGTGTTTTTTTTTACCAGCCAGTTATGGTATTCTGATCGGTTGTGTTTTAAAAATGAATTTGACAAGGCTGTGTTATGTATGGACGATATTATTATTGTTATTATTTGAATGTGTGGTCTTCGGGCAAGAAGCAGGGTTGGAGCTACCGGTGCAGCTCATTGGGTTTCCGTTCATAATTGTAGCTGTCAGAATTTCAAATTTCATTAAGAAAATGGCTTACGCTTTGGATCCTGGTAAGTTCGATCTTTTTAAACTGAACAGTAAAAAAAACTATGGTTTTTAATAATACATCAATGAAACTAATCTTTAAATTGTTAAATGATTATTTTTTATTTAGTGCTTACGCTTTTAATTTTTTATACGCAAAGACCAATCGCAAAAAACCTTGCAATGCCATACGTTAAATGTACCCATGCAATTTATTGTTTAAAAAAGATTCTCAAGTATTACACTGCCTATAATTAGATAACCAACTATTGTTCCAATGCACCTTCAATTTTTGCCACTCAATTCAAAACCTTACATAAACGAACTAAGTTTGATAATTCCAACCCAAGGGTTTGCAGACTAGATACTTACCCGCGGCGTGTAGTCATCAGACATGGTAATAATGTGGCCGACTGACCTCCTTGAGACATGCAACCTCCTTCATTTAGATCCTCGGTGTAAGTGCATCATATGAAGTTACCTATGCGTCTCTATCCAACAACATAGACGAGAAAGAGAGGCGACCATGGGAATGGGAATGAAAGTAAAACTGCATTACAGCGGATTGTCTGGCGCTGGTTGCCTATGACATAATATTGGATTGACCAATTCAACCTTCTTGGTAGAGGTAGAGGTGTTGCGTTCCTTTCCACGTAGTGGCTGCTGCAGTGAGATCTCAGCCGCTCTGTGCTCTAGAGGTTCGATGATGAGCGCGTAAAGGAATGCAAATTGGCGGGAAAACTTTGGAAAACATTTCGAAAAGTTTTTAACCGTGTTTTTATTTGCATAACTTCTAAGGATTATGCAATAGAAGTACCATTGTGTTTTTTTTAAAACGCTAAGACAATAGATAAATTACAAAATACAAGTGTATTTACGTATTTTTTTGGTGGCTAATCGACAGTCGTGTTATCTTTGGGACAATAGTCTAACGTCGGACTGATAAGATGAAGTTGAAGAGAATGCCTTGCATAGTTCTAATACTGTTTGTGATAATGATAACGCAGTGTAACGAAGTCGACAGTCAAGAAGCTGCCTTTGAACTTCCCGTGCAGCTCGTCGGGTTCCCATTTATAATATTCAGTGTGCGATTAACTAATTTTCTTAAGAAATTTACGTATTCCGTCAGTCCAGGTAAGTTGTGCTCGAATATATGTAGAAGATAACCTAAATGGTTATTCAATTTAAAACAGATATTTTTTTAACGAAATTGTATTTATTAATTTAAATCCATATATTTTTACGAGCATTATGAATATTACGATTTTGTTCGAGCAGCATTTCTAAGTGTCTTACAAAATTTCTTGCGCAATCGACGCTTGGGTATGGGTTAAGGAACGGTTTCGTGGTGTTCTTAAAGGCCTTGTCTTAGTATACATTTTATTAAATAGGCAAAATTAATATTAAGCGATATGTAAGTTGTACTAGAGTAGACGCTCTAGTACAACTAATACTTTAAATGAATCTCTGTTTGTGTTAGTGACTACTGGCTGTCTAAATTTCTAATTTTTTTTTTATCTACCTATATTTAATTATATTTCAGTTGTAGACAGTAAAGCAGCATTTTCATCATCAACATGAAAAAAATTAATTAATCAATTATTAATTCATAGTAAAAGTAGCCACCTCATCAACCTTAACACCTTCCACCTTAAAAAGTACTGCATAAAAGCGAATTTTCAATAACAATAAAGTACTGACTACTGGTACATCAAGATACATTATTTGTTACCTTTGAATTTAATATTCTCAGTAAAGTTAGCACTTGGTTAAAATATATAATTATATAAACACTTGTGTGATTTGTTATACGAATCGTGTTAAATAAAAAAAAAACGTTGCGTGTCAACGCTCCTAGGAAACAGTGCCCGATCGGTAATTCACAGCACGCTAGCCCGATTCCTACTGTGTGTCAGTCTGTCAACATTCATATTCGAAACTACTTAGAAACTAGTTACGGATTGGTTACTTTAAGCGTAGAAGGCAGTGGCATTCACTTGCGAAATCACTTCGATTTGTGTCAATGTTCGTCGCAATTTGTTTTAATTTGCTTCCGGTAATTTGGGGAAAAATACCCTTTTAAAATTTAAAGGTAAAACCTTGAAAAGGAAGTCCCATTCTCAGTTATAATTTTAAACGTATAAAAATATAGGTAGGTATATATATATATAGTTTAAAAAACTAAAAAAAGCTTCATCTATTTATCTTTCTTTTATGTAAAAAAAAATAAATTTAATCTCTCTGTTTAAAGTACGTCAAAGTCGAATTCAGAGGAATCGGTTACAAACAGATAAAGCTAATAATTGCAGTACATAGTACTTCTGTAAAATAATAACCTTTACTATAATATAAGAGGTAGATCAAAAATTACTTATTTACTAGGCTGTCACACATTGTGTTTTGCACTGGATCTCTAGGGCCCAACCCTTTCTGTTTTATAGCGTGGAATGCTAAATTACGCTGTAGCTAGGATTGCTTGTATTTTGTTACACGCTTTGGTTCATTGACCCCTGGTTGCATGATAGCAACAATACTTAGCTACATAATGCAAATTATTCTGTAAACATGTTAAAAATATGTCTGTTCACAACAAGACATAGCAATCATGCAACAAAGCTATTAGTTCCAAACAAATTAAAATATATTTGTTGAACTAATAATACCTATTAGTAACATGGTATATCTACAATAACAGGCAGGGCAAAATTGCTGTTCCTATCAAAGTTCTTATTTTTTTTTTTGTTTTCTCATATTAAACTTGCTAATGTTCTTTATTATTAACCTGTAGTAGATTTAAAAGTTATAATTGACAAAAAAATTATAAGAAGTATAGAGTCAAAATAAAAAAAATACATATAGGTAGGGATTTAATTGAAATTTTTGTGTTCGTTTCTATAACGTTATACAATTTTATTGTGATTAAGTATTTTTAATATATTTTGTTCACAATCAAAAACTTAATATATTAATATTTGCAACATAATGCTCTCAATATAAAGACTATAATTTTATTCTAAACAAATAAAAACTATCCTCGTTACTTCCAGCAACCTACCGGTCCCGGAGCCGTCGCGAGTTGAGCGACCTCCAATCCTTCGACGCAGCGGAGGTGGAGAAGTACATCGTCAGCGAGTTCGGAGCCAAGGCGTGCGTGTACGAGCGCGTGTGCGCGCAGTACGCGGCCCGGGCGCAGGCGCAGCCGAACAGACAGATGGACTGGCCTGATGTGTTTAGGTTAGACTATACCCTCCTAGAATGTTGAGCCCTATGCTCGGAATAAGTGTCTATTCCCGTACAAATCTGGCAACAGATTATCTGGTTCGAACAACCGTCTATGTCCACGCAGGTATTTTCTATACATTTTTCAAACCAGCACCAACAAGCGCTTGTTTTATTACTGGCTTTGTCCGTGAAAAAACACTTACCCTGCGTGATCGAACCAGCAATGATAACATTCGCAGAAGAACTAAAGTTACCGAAGCCCAAAGTATTGCACATGGAAGCAGATGGTCGCTGCGGGACTGAAAAGTCCTCGAGTGGCAACCACGCACCGGAAGACAGTGTAGGCAGACCCCCAACAAGGTGGTTGTACGACCTGGTGAAGACTGCGGGATTACACTGGATGAGGGACTGTCAAAACCGATTGGTGTCGCGATGTATAGAGGAGGCCTATGTCCAGCAGTGGATTTCGTTAATTTACCATTATTTGTATTACAAAGTACTAATCGCAAGAAAACGCACTAAACAAAACGATCCGTAGCAGATTGGCTCGGTCACACCGCACCGCTAAATATTCCGGTCGGTCGCCGTCTCATTATGTAACTGTCCACCGCAGACCGTTGGCCTACATTAACTGTGTCAAAATATGACCTTGACTCACTGTGAACGTGGTACTTGATTCTTTTTATTTTATGTTCCAGTTGAAATAAAAAAGTAAAAAGGAGTTAAAAATAATCAGTAACGCGATACTTTTTGTTTCAATACCATGAGATGGAAAAAAAATATTTATTATTATTAAAAAAAAAGTTAGCTGATTAACCATTTTACGATAATTTGATGCTAACAGCGTAATGTGACTAGAACCAAAGGTTTTGTCCTTGACTCATAGCGTCACACCACACTTCAACCGACTTTCAAATGTTCGGTTGCAAAATAACATAGAGTTGATGCATGGCCTTACATCAAGGCCATACTATTGGGTCGGTACCTATGCTAATTAATTGCAATACAATAATGACTAATTTACTTTTTTTTATTTCACTTTGATGACAAACCAGTAGCAAAAGTAGGCAAAAAATATATGTGACACATGTAGATAAAGACTCACTAAGTGTTTTGCTTTACAAAAATAGGTATATATTTAAGTATTTTTATAACTTTAAATTTGTAATGACTTTTAAAGACAATAATATGATAGTAAAAAGCTTACTACGGTGAAAGTTCTTACTGATACTTATATAACACTGGTTCACCTCAGAAATTATTTTAGTTTCCTCAATATTATAGGTAAACCACAAAAAGCCTTTACCGTTTCTATTGTTAAACTTATATAAATCTTGTGACAATATAAATAAAGTATTCAATATATGTATGATGGTTTTTCAAAAGATAATTAGGTAGGTCGTAGATACTAGACATAGACCGTATAGATAGATCAAAATTACAGAAAATGCTACATAACTGGTAACACAACCGATATACTGTTATTACTAGCTGTGCCCCACGGTTGGTAAAGAAAAATAAATAGCCTGTGTGTTAATCCAGGGTATCAGCTAACTCCGTACCAAATTTTATTAAAATCTCTCCAGCCGTTTAAATGTGAAGAAGTAACAAACATACACACTCCTAAACTTTCGCATTTATAATATAAGTGTGATTACGCTGCTGTTAAAATTGTGAATACTTTGTGAATTCGCTCATATGAGTTGTAATAACAAAGGGTTGTTGTACATTTGAGTTGAGTGTAGTTGACAGATGATCCGCAGTTACTAAGTTTGTTTAACTCGTACTGTAGTTCAAAGTTAAATGTTGTATCTTTATGGCCCAGTGCATATCTACCGAGGCGCAGCAAAGCTATCGAGAGGGTAATAATATAAACTGGTCTCTTTATTTTTAACCCCCGAACGAAAAATTCAGAGAGGGGTGTTATGTAGCACTTGGTTCAAAGCCGGATTTTATCAAAATTTATTCTTAATACCCTTTACCATAGAACAGAGGGATTAGTGTAAATTACTATTTTCCATAAGTATATTTTTAACAAACATTATATATAATCTCACGCCTTTAATTCCCGGCAGAGGCACCAGCTCATCAGAGCCGGACGCATTATTTTTTTTTTAATTGTTCTTTCAAATAGTTTCTCTTTCCAACAGCCAGTACAAACGCTCTCCTGACCAAACCAAAGACTTCTACTTACTGAGCGTGTTCCTGGGCGACATCGTGGGTTCGCCGTCCCTCTGCCACCAGCTCGGCAAGCGGCGCAGCTGCGAAACTCAAAGCCTAGAGCGAAGACGTTAAAACTACCTTATACCAATTTATACCTTTTTTTCATAGGTTACATTTTAATAGCCTAGAGAGAGAGCCTAGATAAGTTAGCACTAGTGCTATCAAATCAAATATGCGAAAAACTTGTCTTCCTCAGTAAAGTAAATTCGTGATATATTTATGCATATTATTCTGTTAATCTCTGGATTTTGTAAAGAAGAATTATCTTAAATAATTTTTTTTTTAACGTAGGTATTTTCCTGTTTAGGATCATTATTAGTATCTACTTTTATTGGATTACATTTATTTAATTTGTATTATTGTATCCCGCGTCTGTCCCTATGTATGCTTATATCTTTAAAACTATGCAACGGAATTTGATGCGGTCTTTTTTAATAGATACAGTGATTCAAGAGGAAGGTTTGTAAGTATAATAGATGCACAATATAGTAAAAGGTTAGGCGGTACGAAGTTCGCCGGGTCGACTAGTTATTGTATACAAAGAATGCTAAGTTACTTTAGTTTAGTTTAAAAATGTACATAGTTACCGTTTTTTTAATAGTTATACAGTTACCGTTACAGTTTAATAATATACCCGTGAATTCCCTGAATAAGTTGCCACGAATATCTAAGTTTTGTAAATAGTTTATAAGTTTTGTAAAAATTTTACTAACTAACAAACATTTGAAATTATATTTACTTTGCTTTAACCGAATATATCCACTATACGTTAAATGATATGAAAAATGTATTCACATAACATTCTGCGAAAAAATCAATAAGGCTCTCTTATAAAAGACATCAACGCGTGTACTGTGCTTGAATTATATTTTGTTTATTGTTTTTGTTTGAGTGATTTTCTATAAATGTTATATCGCTTTTGTTCAAGTTTCGTGTAGTTTTAATAATAAATTATTTTTAATAAAAAAATGTGGTGACCAGGTATGTATAGGTAGAAGCTAGTCAAAATTAAATAATGGGTGAAATAATATGTCTTTTTTTGTCAAAATATATATTTTAGATAAATGTTAAAATACAATAAAAATATCTTGTCAATATCTGTAAACTTTATATTCTGAGTTAAAAACGGAGTAATTGGAACAAAGCATTTAATTTTTGACCATATTCCAAAAGTTTTAAAACATAAAAAGAAGATACCACCATACTACGAACAACAGAGTATTGCTGTTTGTAGCCACCGTATAAAAACCCGTTTCGCAAGTTTAATTTCTAAATTCGAACACATATTGTTATCAGTCCCTCGGCGCGCCGTAAGCTGTAATATTCAGGTGTTTCATTAAGCTTGCCGGAAGTCCGGCGCAATCTGCCGCCCCTGCCCCGGGGAGCTTCCGCCTCCGGCCCGCTACCGAGCATAGTTAAGTTTTAGGTAGATTATGAATTCAATCAAATAATAATATGTTGCTTAGTACTTAAAAGAAAGATTAAATCAAAACACATTTGCTAAAAGTGGCTACTTTTAGCAACACTTTGTAGCTTTCTTTGGTCTTTAACCTAAAAGCTATATAACAGTGCCCTAAAAATACTAGGCTACATTATCTAGTGTCATACTGTGCCACGTTTTTGATATTTTCCTGAGTTTAGAATATATTAATTTTTTTCGCGAATGGCGCTAGCATCGCTGTAAACTGGCTCTTAAATATGTGTTCAATCAGAACAGATTCACGTTCGAAATTTATCCTTCTTCCTGTCAGTTATTTACGAAAAAATCAACTGAAGGCTAAAAAATCGAGTAAGGGTTTAAGTATTCGAGCAGAGCATCGTGTATCTCTACAGTTACAGTAAATACCTACCGTTTTTTGCGCAAGGTTGCAGATTAAACTGGGACAGGAGCGGACCCAGAAAAACCGATGTTAATTATTTAAAACTGAACAGAGGCTTTCGATTCGGGATGTGTACAGAACAAAAAATAATTTGCATATTTAAATCAACGAAAATAAGCTCAGAAACGAAATTTAAATGTTCGTGAATAATATACGATTTGTTTTTTGATACTTGTTACTCCTGCCTTCTGAATTAATTATATACGTTTAAAAAAAAACTAAAAAAGGTAAAGTTTTTTTGAAAACACTACAAAACCTACCTTACTACCTAGGACGTGTGAAATATCTTCAAAATGTATTCCGGTTTGCTAAATAAACTAAAAAAAGGTGTATGTTTCTTCCTTTTATATTTATAACGCCATCTATGTTGTATTTAATAAAACTAAGTAGAATGCGAAATACGTTTAGCAGAACAGACAGAACTCGATAAAACCTCTACATTCTACAAACATTGTCCGAATTCGAAGTGCTTTGTTCGCTCAGCGCAAAACTGGCTCTGAGAACTGAAGCGTTTCGCACAAGGCATATTTTATTTGTTGCCGATGCTTCATGATAGAGGGCGCCACGTAAATAAATGAAAAGAAAAGTTATCATGTATCTATATCTACCTATCTAGTACCTATTTACATTCATTCGAAACGATTTTAATATGAGGTCAATCCGTCCGCGATCTTCACGCCAATTTCTAAAAAACCAAACATCTATCATTAAAATATTTCAGATAAGAAAAAAAAAAAAAATATTTTTTTAAAAGCTCGCCGTTTGCGTTATCTCGAAAAAAAAAATTAACAAAACATAAACATAATCTCACGCCTTTTATTCCCCGAAAGGTTAGGCAGAGGCACCAGCTTGAGAGCCGGACCCACGTTTAGCCGAGTTTATGCTTTATTACCAAAAAAATTAACCTATCTGCTAAACCATGTTCGAAATCAAAAATATGCGTATCTGGTGCATCATTGACGCATATTTTTGATTTCGGCCATGGTTCAGAAGATTTTTCTTCTTAATTAGCGCTAGTATCAGTTTACAAAGTTTATTTGTATAAAATTCACACTTATTAGAAACAACTGAAACCCAATGAAAAAAATAATTAAGTCGTTGGCGCAAAGAGTTTGTAAACAATTTGATTCCTCAAATTCCAACGATAAAGTTTTATTCCTATTTAGCAATTTCACACATTTCATAGATTTCTCTATCTCAGACACAGTCGCTACATCACAATTTGTTTACCATTCTACAAATATTTCCCCGTTAATCACATTTACATTACTTCGTAGAGTTTTCTCTTGAAATATTCTCTAATTTGCTACCTTTTCCTTGCTGTGCTGAAGCTATATTTCATCTAGCTGCCATTCCTGAAAATATATAAAATAGGAGATTGCAGTTTTCATCTCTTACCTCCGCGTTTTTCAATAGACATAAATTTATTAATATTTAGATAGTTTTATTGATTCTGTGGTTAAAGGGTAATATTGAGCATGTGCTAAGGGTACATTCTTGATAAAAAATATAAAACAAAGAAATGTGTTTCATTGTGAAAAATCCACAGACATAAAGCTAACCTCCACCGACCCTTTATAATTCAAATTGAGATTGAGGCACTTGCTTGAAGTTTCTTATATTTCCCCAGGAACATTTCACCTTTCATTCGTATTTCCTTTGCCCCTAATGATGCATATTTAGCGATACTCATCAGAAATCTACATACATAATCTTGAACGGTTTGTGTGAATTATTGACCTGTGCATTGTTTCCTCTTGGATAATAAGATTGATTCAATCATAAATAACGTTTTGGATCATTAAATTAAACTTATTATGCTACTGAATGATATTAATTAAATTAATTTATTGGAAGAGTTTATTTATTGCCCAGTATGAAACGGGTTTCATAAAAAATTATAAGTACATATCTGCCTCTGTTCCTAGCCCTCTATAAACAGGGTGTAACCTATTATTACCTGTTAAACTTTACTAATGATTTATTACTGAAACTTGCGTGACTTCAAGAGTGCTAATTTTTTAAGTAAATTTATTCATTTCACTGAAGATAGTTCCTGCCATTAAAGCGTAACCATTTGCTACTACCGCTTCAATTCATTTAAAGGTTATGTTCCATGTAAAGCTATTTTATATGTATAGTATACTACAAACTTAAGGATTTTCTAGTTACAGTTTCATATATTTTTCAAATTATGTAAAATTATCGGGTTGGATAATAAGTTTCCTTCCTGTGCTAGTTGATTTACCGTAATTAAAGAAAAATCTTGTCGTTTGATGGTAAATAGCTTTATATTATTGGGATGATGTCTGAGTGAAAACACAATAATACTATGGTACAATACTATTTGCTGGATCATCATCATATTATGAAAGATTTAGAAATAACGGGTGCTAAATGACCTATTTTTTAATAGGCATTGTTATGTAAATGTTAGATATGTCGACGAGATTTAAAATTAAATATTACGTAAATTTAAGATTTAAATACAATTATTATGTGTGTTCTGCTTCTGACCTTACATACCAATGAAATGGAATAATATAGCTTCAGTTAAATAACATAGGAATTATAGTGCACTTGAGCATTACCGAATCATTATGCAAAATCTTTCCGTTTTTGGTGCGAGTCTGCACTGTGACCTACTAAATATAAAAGCTAAAGATAAAAAAAACATCGTCATACAGATTTTAGCTACATTAACTTGCACAATATGTGTAGGTATGTAAAAAAAAAAACTATAAAAACTGTTTTTTTAATTACATGAAATCTTTAGTGTTGCATAAATTATATTTGTAACTTATGTTACAGAAGCCGTTCCCTGAGATTCACATCGATCTTCTTACGACACTAACCGCAGGTTGTGAGTTGGTTGTGACAACGTACGCTAAGCGCATTCTTTCTCATTACTTAGTTCTGTGTGAGGTGACTTAATACTTTTAGGGTTCTTTGTAAAATAGGTACATTAACCTAATAAACCTATATTGTAACACGCTCTTGATCTAACTGAATTTTTATCTTAAATATTCTTAGTTCGCACCCGTACGCTACGCTGTAAAATGACTGATTTTTCATATACATATATTATATACTAGAGGCTGCCCCGCGGTTTTTCCCGCGCAGATTTCTCATAAACACAAAATTCCCGTTTTTTCCCGTTCCCGTGGGAATTTCGGAAAATCTCTTCTTAGTGCTCACCTACACTCCCTAAGTAACCTACATGCAAAATTTCAGCTCGTTACGCCCAGTAGTTTCGGCTCTGCGTTGTCTGTCAGTCAATCAGTCAGTCAGTCGTAACGGAAGAGTTTTATATATATTGATTACTCCGCGTTTATAATAATGTTGTCAAAAGACTGCAAACAAGTTTCCACCTGTGACTAAGGTTCTATTAACGACGGGGGGCGAAAATTGTTCTGGTGGAAATCTTAGTTTTCTTTGGGTGTGGGTGTGTTTGTATATGTTTTGGGTACCCTAAATACAGATACTCTTTAGTTAGGGGCTCGTAAGTAAAAGGAGCCTGCTCCCGTTAGCCGTCTCCACGTCTTTAAATCTACAATTCAAGATTGTACTCCATTATTATTATTACAATATTTTTCATAAAAATTGTTTATTCTTATATACTGACATAGAAAATATTTCACAATTTATTTTTAAGTACCTACAAAAATAAAATATCCCAAAACCCTCTGAGTAAGGGAACCCAAATTAAAGAACACACTTGTAACATTATCTCCACTCATTGTCTAGACTTAATGTGGGTAGCTAAAGCCGGGTATGGCGAATTGTTTGGACACCTCGTCTGTCCGTGCGAAGTAGGTGAGCGAATTAGCTTGACTCACTCTAATGAGGTGTAATAAACTAGCTGTGTTTGCCTTGCACTAATTTGATGAGAGGCTATTGCTTGTCGTTTTGGCCGGAAGGTGAGTAGATAATTCTATTGTTTTGTTCAAAAATAATATAAAATCATTATGAGGCCTGATACTGATTCTTCTACTGATTATTGCTTGTAGTGGCCACTTTTATTAACACTTAGTAGATTTCCTAGATCGTTAACCTAAAAGCTATAAAGTGCTTTAAAATTAGAAAGCAAAATTAGTGTGACACTATGATCCTGTGATCACATTTTGATATTTCCCATCGTTTAGAAGATTTAGGTTGTTTTCGAAATTAACGCTAGTATAGATGTAATTAGGGATCTAATCGTGGATGGTTGATGTGCTGGACTCTGTACAATTTCTAGATTCTCCTCGATTTCCTACACCATACATTATGCATCTCAGTACGCCATCTTTAACTTACCTCTAGGTTTATATAGTATCAGAAAGAACAAAGACATTTTACCTTTTAAATTGGTTACATAGGAAGAATACTTTCTCGTTCTCGTATAGCGTTCGTTATCTGTTTGGCAACACTTTTCTTGGCAGAATGTCAGACAGCATAACTAGATACATCCGATTTGTGAAACAAACTGCTAAGACAAATGAAAAGTCTAAAGAAGATTAATTTGGTAGGAATATATCTTGTGACCTTTTAACTTTCATTAAAATTATATTTTTTGTCCGTTTGAAATCTTTGTAGGTGGTTGCCTTTGCCGTGGCATTTCGCCTCTCACAATAATGCATTTGGTATTAATCAAGGATGTCTCGACAGCCCACAAACGGTTTTACTTTATTTTTTCTATGTATTGATAGCTCAAAAAATCAAGTAGTGCTACCGTAAGCTGTAACCATTTTATTTATTCAAAAATGTTATTTAATTTAGGCTCTATGACAAGCGGCGGGCTAGCCAGAATTCGGTAAAATTACGCACTCATATTAATTATATTTAACGAGCATGCTTATAAAATTTCATAAAAATCGGTTGATAAATGCAACTTGTAGAGCTGAAAAGCTTGACCGATAAAACGTTGAAATCAATTTTAAATATCAATAAGTAATATATTCACATAATTAAATTCTTTTCATACCTATTACTAAAATGAAACCTAACTACACGATTCAATGAGCCCAAACACAAAAAATATATTTTTATCAGTTAGGGAGTTTACTAGATCATCGATAGTAGGTAGTCTATTATTAACCTAATAAAATATTTCTATAAGTATTTTTGTGTGTCATAATCACAGTCCTAATGAAGCGCTAATAGCCTTAGGCAGCCCGCGGCTAATCCCACACCTAACACCTGCTCTGAGCCTAATACCACAGCTTATGCTTGCCTGGGAATTATGTCTTGTTTGTAATATATTAAGAAGCATTGGATTCATCACATGATAGGTATTAGGCATGCTTAATTAGAAACAATTTTATGTTGTAACAAAATTAATTATGAATTTTATTTGGTAAGTAATTTTGCATGTGGTGGTTTGGTAAAAACTTACGGTTGCTAGAAAGTTTGAAAGAGATATAGAGATTTAATGTTAATGAAATATTCATAAACATTTAAAGTACTCTTAATTTCGAGTAGATAAAAACATTAAATATTTTTATGTTGAAGCAGGAATATTTTTATAGATTACAATACATTATAGTTTGATTGGCAGTTGGCAGTGATGTGGACTGAGAGGCGGGTGCACCTGGGTTCGATTCCCTGAGGGGTAAACATTGTTTTGATGAAGTTTCCAGTCTGGGTGTAATGTTTGTCTCAGTATATGTTTCGGGCACCCTAGATACAGGTTCTTCCTAATTAGGGGCTCTGATTGTGATGCGTTATTATTATTATTTATCTTATCCAAATTTAAGGTGTATCTACAATTGCTTATTCTAGTAAAAAGCTCCTAGCTTAACACAAGTCAGTGCAACATTGCATACCTATACAAAGGTTTCCTTATAATGATAAATGAAGGTTTAAAGTTGATACAACTTCGTCCTAACAAACGTTTTCTCTAGAAAGCGCAATGCCATTTGTCAGAGATAAAACAAATGTTGGCACTTAGCGCAGACGCGTGGTCAGAAGAAGTGATGCCCGATTTTGATACGAAACGGCCGCCTGACGTTTACAGAGAGTACTAAACTTTCAACTTTGCATGCTAGAGCATTCAATTGAACAACAGTTTAGTCTAATGACAACAAATAAGAATATCAAATGCAACATACTGTGTTATGCAATTAACATACTACATATTCAGCTGTTCAGCGTATAAAGGACGTTTCTGAAAAGTCGGCAACGAATAAGAATTATAAATTAAAACACTCAATGTAAGAAAATGTAAGGTTAAGATTTAAATAAATCAAGGTTGTTGATTTTCGTAAAACTCAAAAGCGTATCCTGAAACATAAAATTATGTAGTTGATAAACTAATATAAAAAATTAATTTACTTAATATCAGCTGTTTCTTAAAATCAAAGCCAAAAGCAAGTGTTAAAACTTTAAAAAAAAAGTAACAAGTGCTTATGTATATCATCACTAATACACTTTGCATCGTTAACCCACTGACCGATGCATTTTTTTAATCTCATCATCGATTAAAGACCGCAAAGCATTAGTGTCAACAAACCCTCATTTCCCGGTGCTCCCTAACCCCTCTACTTGCATAGAAAGTGAATGCGCCCGCGCAGCTTCGCGCCAACAACAAGCCACACGCGGCAAGGCGGTGTGACGCGACGACCGCCGCCGATAACTAACATTTTTTTAATTAAAAAAAATATCAAAAAATAAAATCGAAATTC
Organism: Euspilapteryx auroguttella; assembly: GCA_951802225.1. Taxonomy (NCBI): domain Eukaryota; kingdom Metazoa; phylum Arthropoda; class Insecta; order Lepidoptera; family Gracillariidae; genus Euspilapteryx; species Euspilapteryx auroguttella. The sequence continues at coordinate 4,014,851 of OX637660.1, read as the reverse complement.
GATTTAATTTTCGAACATTTTCGAATTTGGTGACTGTGTTGCTTTTGAACGAAGATGAGGGTTTTTATTGTATTTGGTAAGTTTTTTTTTTTTATGTTTTTGCCAATCTTGAATAACAAAACATATAAAGGTACCTATTTAAATTTCGTTTCAAAATAGATTGATGTTAGGCATTACATAAATGGCGCGACCCTGAATAAGTAGAGCAAAGTTCATAAAAACCTGTTCAAAATAGTCGCAATAATGATAAGATGCGGAATAAAATTTGCATTTATCAAGTTTAAAATCAATTTAGTTTTACTTATTTATATTCAAGATTACATCAAAATGCCAACAGACATTACAAAATATTTATTTATATGTTTTTTTTTTTAAATAATATATACCTGGACAACAAACTAATTAAAAAATTGCAATACTTATAGAGCCTCCTGACCTACAAATAATATCACAGGTAAAAACACTTAAAAGAAAATAAAGAAAGAAATCATTTATTTACAGCAGCCTGTGTCACACTAACAAAACATAACATAACAATAAGACATACATTCAAACATAAACATACACACTAAAGGTAAAATAAACTAAAAAGTAAAAATAAACTAAAACTAAAAAAAAGCTGTTTGTGTGTTGCAGCTGCCGTAAAATGGCACTGACTCAGCATGTGCTGTAGGTTTTCACCTACAGCGCTGATTTTCAGTCAATGCCAGAAAGTGACCCACAAGCGTTCTAAGAGTGCGTACAAAAAAACACGCAAAGCAGTGCAGATTACATAGACAAAACCTGGCATAAATAACTATATGCATATAGGGTAACATGCCCTATTACGGCGCGTTTTGACGACATTTTAAAGTAGGGTAAGAAATTAAGCATTTCTAAATATTTTAGCAGATATTTGAATTTTTGTTTGACACTAATGATAATTATATTTTCTATTTCAGTTGTCGTTTTATTTATTTTAGAGTGATAAATAATTTAAAATAAATAGTTTTTCTGACAATTCGGAATTCCTATTACGGCGGCAAATAAAAGTTTGAATCCCATTACGGCGGTAAGCACAGCCTATTACGGAGTATGGGATAATACCATAGGATGATACATCATTTAATGTTATGCAATGGTTGAGTTCTGAGTGTAATATTCGTATTTGTAAGTGTTAAGGTTACTCTGATGGTTGTTGACTGCTCCGTGGCTGAGTTGGCAGTGATGTGGACTGAGTAAGCGTATGCACCCGGGTTCGGTTCCCGGGCAGGGCGAATATTGATATGATGAATATCGATGTTTGTTTCCGGTCTAGGTGTGATGTTCGTCTCTGTGTGTGTTTCGGGCACCCTAGATACAGGTTCTTCCTAGTTAGGGGCTTTGAGTGTGATGTGTTATTATTATTACTATTACTCTGCATGGATACAGGTTCTTCCTAGTTAGGAACTTGGAGTGTGATGCATTTTATTATATTACTAGTCGACCTGGCAAACTTTGTACCGTCTTATGTATCACTATGTTGCACATGTATTATACATATTAACCTTCCTTTTGAAGCACTCTATCCGTTGCATAGTTTAAAAGATTTAAGCATACATAGGGCCAGACGCGGGAAGCGACTTTGTTTTATACTATGTATATTGTTAAAGATATTGATTATTATTATTATTAAGGCATCATACTCAGAGCCCCTAACAAGGAAAAACCGTATCTAGGATGCCCGAAACATATACAGAGACAAACATTACACCCAGACCGGAAACAAACATCGATATTCATCATAACAATGTTTGCCCCGCCGGGAATTGAATCAAGGTGCACACGCGTCTCAGTCCACATCACTGCAAACTGAGCTAAGGAACAGTATTATTTACTTGCTGTGCTAGCAGTGTTACCCACTGTTTACTACCTCAGTGAAAAGTAGGCTATGTAGTAATCTAGGGTGTCAGCTAACTACATATCAATTTTCATTGCAATCGGTTCAGCTGTTTAGACGTGAAGAAGCAACAAACATATACACTCACAAACTTTTTTCTGTATAATATCAGTGAGTTAAGGATATAGAATTAATATTAACTATTTAAAAAAAAGCTCAATCATTTACCCTTTTTTTTTATAACGAGGGGAAATGCCTATCGCATTTCCCGACGCTCGGGGGAGCGTCGGGGGTATGTGGGGCTCGCACCCACTAAAACCCCTCGGCGGCCGTCTTGGCGCTTTTGGGAAGAACCCCGGGAACCACACATTATAGCGTCCGAAGTCTTCCCACCCCAAGTAGCAACCGATAGATTTAACTGAGTATTGAAGATTTCTTGAAGGCAACATGGCTAATTCCAGCTATTGCCTTGGCCAAAACTATTATGTCCCTCAAGATATCCCTAAGACTTGCTTGGAGGGTCAGTTAAGAAAAAGTGGGCACGGTATTTAGGAGAATACGAAGGGGGAGTTAATACTACTGCTAAATCATACTTTAACCTTACATAAGCAATTGGGATTTAATAGGGTTTTCCAGATTCCTTAACTAAGGTTTCGCGATATCTTGAAGTTTAAGTAAAGGCAGCAAAATAGATTTAAATGCAAAATTAAAACTGTTTTATAATCTATTTCACTAATGCAATTTTTGCTAAGCGAAGAAAAATTTAAAACGTTTTCAATTTAAGTAATCATAATAAAGAAAATATGGTGAACATTTTATGCTACAACACAAGAACTTTACTTAGTGGTAAGAATTTGTAAACTATAAGTAAATATGACAATTAGAAATCCGTTTTATTTCGTCGTAAGCAATAAAAATCTTAAACGCATGATCATTTATCGTGTAAAATCGATAGAAAGAGCCATAAAACAAACGGGCTCTCGAAATAGCTTGAAAAAACAATAAAATAAAGAATAATTGTATATGGAATAAAAATAAAGTTATCATTTATGTCATTAATATTACCTTTTCTCATCACATTATCACTTATTTCTTCAGTAAAAACTATTACACTAGTCACATTTAACTGAAATCCACACTTTTTTCACGATATCACTTCGATTTTATTTTGTTGTTCTGTTTTCTAAAAGTTCAAAATGGCGTATAATCTTGTTTTACTTGACGAAATCTGAATTTAGAAAAGTAAGGATTCAAAAGGGTAGTTGAGTATCAATTAAATCAAAGATTAATAAGTTCGATTTGAAATAATGCTATTTTAGAAATGTTTTACTCAAAAACGATTTCCTCAAATCTCACTTAATACTTAATCGTTTTACTAAATCAAACGTAAGTAACATTTAAATCTCACAGTATTAAGTGATCCTTTAGTTTGATTAAGTAAATCCTCAACGATTTAAGTGATACTTCCGATTGATTTCATGAATACTATTCTGATTTATTTGATCCTTTACTTTGATTTCTTAAATCAAGATTTCTTATCGCCGCCTCCGTGCTTGAATGTTCAACTTCCATTTGTTTACTGTTCAGGAGAAGGTTTTTTTTACTTATTATCAAACGAGATGTTTAGTTTCAGGAATGATAAATGCATATTTATAGTTTTTAGTCTAATATATGAAATTGCCAATAAATTTGTTTACGGTGCTGTGATTTTACGTATTTTATCATACTTTAAAATTTCGTTCATGGAAATACAACACTCCTGCCATGGAGATAGCACAGTGTTCCTTAAAATTGTTGCGTGCTTGTTTGTCCAACCTCCTAATACCATATACAGGATGATTAAATTACTTCGTAAAAAAAATTGTTTTTAGATGATAAAAGGTATAATAAATTAAAATCAAGAAATTAAAAAAAAAAAAAATTTAGACTCAAGTAATAATAACATAAACATAACGAAATGATAAAATATACCTACTTAATAACTGTTAAAAATTTGGTTGTTGTGTTGAACCATTGTGAAAGACAGACAAAAGGACTATCAAACAGAATTAACATAATAATGTACTTAATTCTCAACCGTTTTATTACAAAGTGAATTTATTAACATCCTGTATCAGTACGTTTAAGTTTCTATTCGGAAATGAACATTATTAAAAAGTACTTATTGCTCGAAAGTCGCCAAAGTACGCCTTTTGCTTGTTTTGAAATTGGTACTCGCCATCCTGCTGCAGCTTTTAACGTTACTCGCAGTTAGTTTTCTTAGTTTTGAACACAATAAAACTAATTTATTAGGTTTTTGCAAGCAAACTAAAGGAGCAACCAAGTTCATCACAGAAAAAACAAAATGGCCGGGTAGCGTGACGTACTGTGCTGTGATTGGTCGGCCGGCTGGAGTTTGAACACTCAAGCACGCAACAAATATTTCGATGCGGGACTTTGGGTAATGCTGTGGAGGTTGGCTAAACAAGTACGGAATTTTTGTTACGATGATGTGGGCTTCAAAATTTAAAACGTGAAATTTATTGTATTTTTTCTAGGAAAAGCCTTTTTTTACTTGACCTTCTGGACCTAAATTACATCGTTAACAATCCTGCATCAAAAAATCATTTTCGACCAAAATGGAGTTTGAACACTTAAGCACGGAGCCGACGTTATCTCACAGTATTAAGTGATCCTTTAGTTTGATTTAGTAAATCCTCAACGATTTAAGTGATACTTCCAATTGATTTCATGAATACTATTCTGATTTATTTGATCCTTTACTTTGATTTCTTAAATCAAGATTTCTTTGTTTTGCAACAGAGTTAGTTTTTCTAATACCAAGTGTAAGTGTTGAAAGTGATAGACGTATGCAATATTATTAGACACATAAATTAGATGTTTATGTACAATTGTGTTTATCAGAATGCATTACAAGGTTGTTCAAACGAATTAATATGATCTATGTTTGTGGCTGGCATGTTGGCGATTCGGGTAGGAAGTGACGTGACTTGGCTATGTCTATATGGCAGAATTTAAAAGGATAATTTCGAATTCAAGCTTTTGTAAGTATTCACCACTTCCGCTTATAGTTCCTTTCGCAAAATGACTTTTTTTATAGTGTCCCTTTTGTACATGTAAACTTGAGCTAGTGGAGAAATGGTCATTTTTCGAACGGGTCATTTTGCGAAAAGCACATTTTGCGAAAAGGACGTTTTGAGAATTTTTTAAAAGCGTTATGGTTTTCAAAGAAAGTTATTATGTTTTTTTTGGTGTTTTAGCAATAAAGTGCATTTAAACAACAGCAGACCTTGCATATAAATTCAAGTGTGTGTGGCAAGTATTTCTATCAGACCATTCTGCTCACACTTGTGGCAAAACAAAAACTGTTGTAATAATTTATTTCACTGCCTTTTGCTGCTTTTTAAGAACCACAAAAGTACATACCATAAGAAAATCAGCAATGATTTTCAATGCTGTCATATCATCGAGTTATCATATTTTGTTTAGCTAAGAAAGCTGTGTTAGAGCTAGTTCGGAAAATATATATAAACTACCTGCATTGGCAACCTAATACTTTTAACTTATTTAAGTGTATCAAATACTTATTCAAAGACTAATCATACAAAATGTATTATGCTAAACGAGTCCGTGACCGTAACTACCTACCTACTTTGCATCGATTAAGAGTGAAAGGCCCTACAATTTAGACCCATAATGCACCGTTCGCAAATATTTCTTCGAAACTGTCTACAAAAAATAAAAGCAAAAGGGACATTACGACAAAGGTTTTTTCGATGTGGTACATTTTGAGAAAGGGTCATTTTGGGAAAATACAATTTTAGAAAGGGACATTATGTAAAAGGAAAATTATGGGAAAGGGACATTTCTGTGTTAAAGGTTATTTTTTTAATTTTTCAACGTCTTTGCTAATTTAATTTTTCTCCATCTTGTACAAACCGTCCCTCTAAATCAATTATTACTTATAAAATAATAATTAATACAAAATTTATTTGTGTTTTGCCTAGCAAAAACTGATTTGAGGACAAACGTCTTAATATGGCTTTTAGTTTGGATAGCAAATCTTTTTTGCATTAGTGCGACTGTATAAGTCGAACAACTATCCCTTAATGATTTAATTCAGTTTACAAATAATGAGAGTTGAGTGAAAAGAGAGTTTTATAGTTTATCTGAAACCTTAATTAATACTGAATAGGTTTAAGATGATTTAACTACGATTTGTATAATCTTTATTTTCTCAAAAAGCGGTATTGGAATACTATATAGCCTTTAAGAAATATGTGACTATATGAAATCGTTTTTTATTTAGTTAAATCACAATACAGGCACTGTTAAGATATATGCGATTTAAACAAAATTCTTCAGTGCTACTTGGGACGCTCAGCTACTATTAGCTTCATGCTCGGGGAGGGCATATTGTTCCCTCCCCGGCTCGCCTTTGGAGCTGCGGCGGCACAGTGTCACAAGTTGTGCCGCCGCCCATCTCAGGGCCGTTTGATGAGTGTGTCGGGCCCCCGCCCTTCACACCCACGACCCCAAAGACCCCTTTTAGTCGCCTCTTACGACAGGCAGGGCATACCGTAGACCTATTCTTACGCCCGGACCTACAGGGCTTAATCATTTACCCTGACCTGCCGTTATTGGACTTTTAATAAAATTTATTAAATAATTCTTAATTAAACAATTATCGCTGACCCGGCAAACTCCGTATAGCCTTACCCGGGTGTCACGTATTTACCATACAACAAACCAGAGAAGAAGACCTCCAGTAAGGCTTAAAATCTACTGTATCTTTATGATTAATACTGTTAGATTATAAGTTTACACCGTTTACACCATTATTAACTTGCTACCCACTAAAAACTTCAATGTATGGACTATGTTTCTTTGCCTGTCAAAAATGAGCTAATGAAAAACAACAATGGAAACGAAAAAAAGAACAGTTTCTATGGTAAAAATAAATTGTTATTTTTACTAACTTCCTCTCCATTTTTCTATATTTCCTCACTTTTTAAACCTTCCCTGGGCTAACAACAAACATTTCAAAACCAAAATCACCTTAATCAGCCCGGCCGTTCTCGAGTTTTAGCGAGATTAACAAACCACAATTCATCATCAATCAATACATAGTATAAAACAAAGTCGCTTCTCGCGTCTGTCCCTATGTATGCTTATATTTTTGAAACTATGTAACGGATTTTGATGCGTTTTTTTTTTATCGATAGAGTGATTTAAGAGGAAGGTTTATAAGTATAATACGTTCACAAGAAAGTTAAAGGTTAGGCGGTTCGAAGTTCGCCGGGTCGACTAGTCATAATATATAGTAGACTAGCTGACAGAGGTAGTCTGAGTGAACGGACACTACTCGGTTTTATGGTATGAATAGAACAAAATACAAACAAGTCATAAATAATTAATTAATGATATTTGTTCTCTAAAGCAATAGTTTAGTGTAGATAAAGATACTTGCAATAAAAAAATTAAAAATTTCTAAATTCCCCGACCGAGTCAGTCATCTAAACTAGACTCTTAACTGAACTACTGAACTAAACTAGAACGAGAGCTGATCATCTTCAAGATGTCATGGTTACCTTACCATATCACACACACGACACATCACACATGTACACTCAGTATAAATATACACTCAGAGCCCCTAACTAGGAAGAACCTGTATCTAGGGTACCCGAAACACACACAAAGACGAACTTTGCACCCAGACCGAAAATAAACATCGATAATGATACGCCTATGGGCGTCTAACTACCTATGAAATGAAAGGTAGTTTGATGCCCTCATCCACTATTTAAGAGCTGATCAACTTCAAATGGCTGATCAGGTTATGGTTATTTTACCATATAATCTTTATATCATTGAAGTAACACTGTACCAATTTTAATATCGATATGATATGTGAAGGTAGTTAAATCCTCTCATCTACTATTTAAGAGCTGATCATCTTGAAACGGCTTTTATATTATATAGTCATGGTTACCTTACCATATACTTTCAATATAATTACATCAATTAATGGTACAAAATTTTAAATCGATCGGATAAGGAAGCTAGTTAGATCCCCTCATTACCTAGAAAAGAGCTGATGATCTTCAAACCGCTGATCTTCATGAGACATGGCTAAGAACATACGGGCTGTTATTATTTATGAAACAAATAATATAACTCAAATTTAAAAATTTAAAAACCCTCGACCCAGTCAGACCCCTCATCAACCTAACTAGAACTAGAGCTAATCATCTTAAAAATATCATGGTTACCTTAACATAATATACTTTCAATATCATTAGTAACACTGTACCAAATTTTTAATTGATAGGACAAATGGAAGGTAATTAGATCCTCTTATCCATTATTCAAGAGCTGATCATCTTCAAACGGCTGATCAGGACATGGTTACCATACCATATACTTTCTATATCATAGATGTAACATGGTACCAAATTTCAACTCGATCGGACATAAGGAAGCTAGTTAGATCCTCTCATCCATTATTCAAGAGGTGATCGTGTTCAACCGGCTGATCAGGTAATGGTTACCTTACCATATACTTTCTATATCATAGATGTAACATGGTACCAAATTTCAAATCGATCGGACATAAAGAAGCTAGTTAGATCATCTCATCCATTATTCAGAGCTGATCATCTTCAAACGGCAGATCAGGTCATGGTTATCTTAACATATACTTTCAATATCATAGATGTAACATCATACCAAATTTCAACTCGATCGGACATAAAGAAGCTAGTTAGATCCTCTCATCCATTATTCAAGAGCTGATCATCTTCAAATGACTGATAAGGTAATGGTTACCTTATTATATACTTTCTATATCATAGATGTAACATGGTACCAAACTTCAAATCGATCGGACATAAAGGAGCTAGTTAGATCCTCTCATCCATTATTCAAGAGCTGATCATCTTTAAACCGCTGATCAGATATTCATCAGACATGGCTTAGAACTATCGGCCTAAAATTATCTATGATACAAAAAAAAATCAACGAAAATCGGTTCAGCCGTTTGGGCTCTACGATGCCACAGACAGATAGACAGACAGATACACACGTTAAAATTATAACACCCCTCTCTGAATTTTTCATTCGAGGGTTAAAAAAAAACAAACCGAAATCGGTTCATCGGTTTGGGCTCTACGATGCCACAGACAGACCGATATACAGACAGATAAATACGTTAAAATTATAACACCCCTCTGATTTTTTCGTCGGGGGTTAAAAATCAGTTCAAAAACTTATTTATGTTCAAGCTGTCTCGGCGAACTTCGTTAGGCATCAATCAATACATAGTATAAAACAAAGTCGCTTTCCGCGTCTGTCTGTCGCTATACATATATGCTTATATCTTTAAAACTATGCAACGAATTTTGATGCGGTTTTTTAATAGATAGAGTGACTCAAGATGAAAGTTTATAGGTTTAATATGCACTACATAGTAATTGGTTAGGCGGTACGAAGTTCGCCGGGTGTAGCTTCTCAACAGTGAAATAATATTTCAAATCGGTTTAGTTATTTCGAAACCTATACGATGCAAACAAGCAAGCAAATAAACATACAAACAAACATACTTACAAACAAACATACAAACAAACAATCAATCTGTACTCTTTGTTATAGACATAGATAGGGTGTGAACCGTAACCATCCAAGTTTTGTACGATAGGGTTTTTCGTGTCAGTCAGCTGGTAAAAACCATGTCGTGCAAAACCTGTACAGCAAAAACTTCCTGTACGTCCGATAAATTTTTCACGAAACAGTCTTTCGTGTACCACTAAAAACTTGGATAATAAAAACCGTGTCGTATAGATGCAATTTAAAATTTTCGTTTTGGTTGGTCGGCACCAATAACAATAATAAAAATAAATTTATTTATTTGTACAACACAGGTAAAATGATATTAAATATACATTCATATGATAGGTTCGCTGAGTTAAGCCTTTTCAGGCATACAAAATAAACTTAAAAACTAGACATATTTACAGAAAGAAGACAATTATACCTAGACATTAGAAAAAAAAAAAAAACTATCAGGTTCAACTCATAAGAATATGAAATCAATACGATTTGTGGTCATTTAAAAATCAATAAAGACAGTCATTTTTTTATCGTGGCGTAAACTTTGAGGTCTTTGCATGATATATGACTCGAATAAATTATAAATACTTTTTTTTTTACTATTGATTTTTTTTGTTACAAATTTCAAAAAATAAAAATAAAACTTATTTAAGGCCAATGGCCTCCTTGTTTACTCCCGTGCGCATTGCCTTCCACCCCCTGACTCGTCTGGTACCAGCTAAACCACCGTTGGTCATTGTTCTGATGCTACACAACGTTTTTAATTTTTTTTACAAAAAAATTCGAAGTACCTCACTCAAGTGAGCACGGTTCATTTAATTTTGTTTTTCAGTCCTGTATAACTATGCCTACCGGGCGTTAAATTATCCTTCACGATAAAAAAGTAACCGTGTATATAAAACTCTTTCGTTACTGACTGACTGACAACGCAGATCCGAAACTACTGGGCGTAGTGGGTTGAAATTTTGCACGTGGGTTTCTTGGGGTATGTACGGGAAGGGAATACTAAGGAATAAATTCCCGAATAAAAAAAAATTGCACACAAATACCACTCACGTCTGATTTTCAATATATCCACTAGCTAAAATAGTACACTGGTAAAGATGTGTTGGTACACATCTAACTATTTATGCATGCGAGACATTTCCACACATTACATACAATCGTTTCCATACATTGCATGATATCGTTGTGAAAGTAGCTAATAAACCGGTAATTTTGATCACTGGATGCGATTATTTGGCTATTTATGTATGGAATAAATTACATCGCTGCACGTATTCGAATAGAATTTCAATATTTATCGATAAATAGCAGTGGTATTTAATTTTAGTTTAAACTTTTGAAGTTAATAACACAATAAAGTTATTCCGATACATATATAAACGAAGAAGAGAAAGCGAAAAAGGAAAAGGATAGAGAAATATAACTATAATATTTAACTAGGAAACATTAAAATTAAAAACAATCAAATTATAAGATACGAAGTTTCTTATAACTGAAAGCTTGGAGTACGCGACAACCACGGCCTATGTATAAAAATTGTTAATAGATTATAATTAAGCTTTTAAAATAATAAAGATATCTGTAGAGCGACTACTCAGGTACTTCCTCTTTTTCGAAGTCGGTTAAAATACTTAAACCTTCTCTTTAATGTAAAAAATATTTTTTTCTGAAACCGCATCCAACTCGGTCCAGCCAAACGTGAGATAATCGTGAACAAACATACATTGAAAACTTTCTCTTTTGTCATGTCGGTTAAAACATTAAAACCTTTACCAGACAATAACAAGTATTATTATGAAAATGAAATTGGTTTAGCCAAACTCAAAATTTACACACGTACAGGTGAAACTCATAGCCTTTTTTAAGTCTGTTAAAAACACATTTACTCTTTGTTTTGTAGTACAAAATACGCTTACTACATTTTCTTTATTTCTGTAAAAACTATTTCCACTCTGCAAAGAGTTATGTAAGTAGACGATAAAATTAAAAATTTAATCGTCAAAATACATATAAATCGTAGGTAACTATTATAAAAGACGATTTTTTTTTGTCAAAATTGGTGATAGTTTAAGGGACGGCGCACTCTCAACCCGACAGAACAAAGATTCCTTTCTTACTTACATTAAAAAAAAAACACGATGCAAACATAACTACTATAGTAAATAAGAATGGAAGTACACAATATAGGTTGATGAGCTAGCTTAGAATCGAAATATTAAAAATAAAAAAGTTTTATTAATTTATGGTAACACCATTTTAAATATATAAACTTCTTCCTTTGCCTGCAAACAAAAAGGTAACTGACCCGTAAGCCTAATATTTTTGTAAATGAAAACCAAGCTAGACAATATCATTGATGTGCCGAGCGTTGTGTTTGGTCCAAATATAATCCATATTCTTGACGTCAGACACCAAAAACACCTCTGTACTGGGTTCGTAATACACCCGCGTACAAAACTTGTCGTACAAAACTCGGTCGTGCAAAACTTAGGCGGTAATGACACCTTCGTGAATGTTTTGTACCTACGGCCTGTTTGTTCATGCGAGTCCATATTTTTCCATACAAGTTTTATCCATGTACATGAAAAACCTGACTGTGCAAAACTTGGGTGGTAAAAAACCGTACTCTTTAGGTACCTATAGACTACTAGTAGAACCGGCAAACTTCGTACTGCCATCTATTAAAATTACTGCATAAAAATCCGTTACATATATTTAAAGATTTAAGGCGGTAACTCACGGTATGGCGCGAAATTCAAATTTTTTTACGTTTTTTAATTATTTTGGCGAAAGTATTCATTTTTAATAAAGTTTAAATGAATTCGCGTACGTAAAAACCTATTTCCCACATTGTGATATATCGTTTTTGAAAGACAGAGTTACCGATTTTGTGTATATATTCAAGGAACTTGTTTTTTGGCCTTTTACCCCTTAGACACAAAATCTGTAGGTCTGTCTTCCAAAAACGTTGTATTGCAATGTGGGAGATGGTTTTTTACATACGCGAATTCATTTAAACTTTATTAAAAATGTATACTTTCGCCAGAATAAATAAAAAACACGAAAAAATTTGAATTTCGCACCATAGCGAGAGTTACCACCTTAAGCATGGGTAGGTAGGTATGTAGGGACAGAAAGCGGAAACAACTTTGTTTAAGTATTGATTGATATTGATTTGGGACTAGGAAATAGGTTACTGTTTAGAAGCTGTAAAGTTTTATTTAATTGGCCTTTTTGAATAGTTTTTTTTTATTATAAATTAAAGATCATTATACAAGTTTTATACCAAATAATTTTTTTTTCAATAAGTTATTGAAAAGTTAAACTTTTCAATACTGTACCGAACACATGCCGACAGCTCCCGAAAAAAATTCGAGCGATCATGGGACGTAGCTCTCTACTCTAGCAATATGTAACAAGTTTTGTTCATTGTAGTACAATCATTAGTAGGTAGCAGTAGGTACCTTTTTTTAGGCGGGGAAACACCTAACGAGTACCCTGCAGCCTCGGAGGGAGCAGCAAGGTTATGTGGGGTTCGCACCCACTAAAACCCCGCCGGTGTCCTTCTCGGCTGATAGCAGGAGAGTCGCGGGTGAGCCTGTGGAATTCTTCGCGGCCCCCCCACCAGCATTGGCTGTATAGCCTCTCCTCGGTGGACATGATGGTTGTCCCCCGGAGCGTGGTAGCTTTCCCAACGCTCAACGGCGGAAAAGGGACACCCGCGTTCCGCCGTCCTCAGGGCCATTATATGACTACACGAGGCACCCGCCTCGTGCACCCAACGACACCGGGGTCTCCTCTTAGTAGCCTCTTACGACAGGCAGGGGATACCTCAGTCCTGTCTGTGTCTTCGGCCTGGTACTGCAGGGCGTTAGCAGTAGAAACCTAGAGCTTTATATACTCAAAAAATATTTTCGAGAATATCGAACATGTAATGACTTTTGTTTGGTAGCATTATGTACAGTGGCGGACTAGGAGGCCGTAACAGATATGTCTATGGTTTCGTCAACCCTAGACTGTATTACCAAAGAACAAGAGCTATTTTGCAATACAGAAAAACCGGAAGTGTTACGCCGATCGTGTTCGCCACTGTACGAATACTATAAAAACAACTCCCGAAAAAGTATTTTTATATGTTCCACAAGATAAAAAAAAGTCAAAAGGAATGATGCCAAGCATTATACCGAGATAAATTAAAACTAAATTATCCCAATCGGCCCAGACGTTTTTGAGTTTAAGCGAGACAAACTTACCACGATTTCTTTTTATATCAATACATAGTATGAAATAAAGTCGCTTCCCGCGTCTGTCCCTATGTATGCTTAAATCCTTAATTATGCAACGGATTTTGATGCGTTTTTTTTTAATAGATACAGTGATTCAAGAGAAAGGTTTTTAGGTCAAATACATGCACAATATAGTAATAGGTTAGGCGGTATGAAGTTCGCCGGGTCAACTTGTATATAATAATGATAACGAATCACAAAAGCCCTTAACTAGGAAGCAACTGTATCTAGGGTGCCAAAAACACATTCAGCGACGAACAAATCAATACAACCAACCTGAAAACAAACATTATTATTTATTATAGCAATGTTCGCTCCCTCAGTCGGGAATCGAAACCAGTGCTCCCGCGTCACATTTTTCATCACTGCCAATTGAGATACAGATACAGTAGGATATATATCATCATTTCAGCCGAAAGACGTCCACTGCTAGACATAGGTCTCCACCACTATAATTTGCCACAACGACCGGTCTTGAGTGACCCCCGCCCAGTGTACTACCGTAAAGTTCACCAGGTCGTTTAACCACCGTTTAGAGGGTTTGCATACTCTGCGTTTTCCGGTGCGCGGTCACCACTAAATCATTTCAGCCGTAGGACGTCCACTGCTGGACATAGGCCTCCCTCAAGGCTCTCCATCTGTACCGATCGCAGGTGGCCTGCATCCAGCACCACTAAATGAACATTATTAATTATTTTATAGAGAACTGTCGACCCGGCGACCTTCATACCGCCTAACCTTTGGTACCATGTTACATCTATGTTATAGAAAGTATTTGATAAGGTAACCATGACCTGATCTGCCGTTTGAAGATGATCAGCTCTTGAATAATGGATGAGAGGATCTAACTAGCTTCCTTATGTCCGATCGAGTTGAAAATTAGTACCATGTCACATCTATGATATTGAAAGTATATGTTAAGGTAACCATGACTTGATCTGCCGTTTGAAGATGATCAGCTCTTGAATAATGGATGAGAGGATCTAACCACCTTCCATTTGTCCTATCAATTAAAAATTTGGAACAGTGTTACTAATGATATTGAAAGTATAATTATGTTAAGGTAACCATGATATTTTTAAGATGATAGCTCTAGTTCTAGTTAAGTTGATGAGGGGTCTGACTGGGTCGGGGGTTTTTAAATTTGAGTTATAAACCTTCCTCTTGAATCACTCTATATATTAAAAAAAACCCGCATCAAAATCCATTTTTAAAGTAGTTTTAAAGATTTAAGCATATTTAGGGACAGACGCGGGAAGCGACTTCATTTTATACTTTGTATTGATAGATAGGTAGTTGGATATTTTCATTAAGAATACCTTAGCACCTTGAGCTACTTAATTAAGAATTATTAAAACCTTACGTCATTTATAAAAGAACTAGTCGACCCGGCGATCTTCGTAACGCCTAACCTATTATTATTTTAAGCATGTATTATACTAATAAACCATCCTCTTGAATCACTCTATCTATTGAAAAAAAACGCATCAAAATCCGTTATGTACTTTTAAAGATTTAAGCATACATAGGGACACACGCGGGAAGCGACTTTGTTTTATACTAGTCGACTCGGCGAACTTCGTACCGCCCCACCTATTACTATCTGTGCATGTTTTAACTTATAAACCTTGCTCTTGAATCACTCTATCTTTTAAAACAAACCGCATCAAAATCCGTTGCATAGTTTTAATGATATAAGAATACATAGGGACAGACGCGGGAAGCGACTTTGTTTTATACTATGTATTGACTATGTATTGATATAATACGAATTAGCTTTTATTATAAATCCTTTATCACATAAGTACCTGTAGTAAGTCGGAAAAAACTTTTGAAATTGTTTTTAGTAATAAAAGGATATTTGTCTGCTTCGTAGCTCAGTTGGCAGTGTTGTAGACTGGGATGCGTGTGCATCTAGGTTCGACTCCCGGCGGAGCGAACATTTTTATGACGAATATCAATAATTTTACTAAAATTATTAGTTCTGTAATATCCATAAACTGTGTTAGGATTCCTTACAGCCTAATACGTTTTGTACTAAAAAATGTATTGACTTTTATATCCTAATTCAGACATATAAAATTAAGATATTTTGGTAATGTGAGTTGTTAATTGTAAAAATAAATACTCTGACTACACTCTGAAACGATTTAATGGTTTGTAATAGTAGTTATATACTATTTTTCTTCGTTAAAACGCCCACGTTAGTTTTTACAGGTTTCTAACAAAAGTTCATTTTACAGTCAACTTTTCGCGTCAAAATCATGGATTCTAGTAAAAAAAATATACCTCCGAAATTGATTTTTTTACTTAAAAACTAATGAAAATTACACCTAAATGTTGAATTTATCATAACTATATTTAAAACACCACTAAAATTGAAATTTCCCGACACTGTGTTTTGCCAATTACGGATGCTACCCACCGTAATAGAAATACCCTAAAACGACATTCCTATCACGGCGCACTTTTATTTACTCATATTTACTTATTTTATTTGATTTTAATCAGAAATCAACTTGATTAACTAAGAATACTTGAATGTAAAAAGTATTCATATACAGTAACATAATCTTAAAGTGTTAGTTTTCACAAAAAATGAAGTCTGAAAATTCAATGTTTTAACGCGAGTCTGTTAGCGTTTGTATGAAACGGCCTCCCACTTAGCTGGCGTTGCACAAAATTATTAATTTAAGTTACTTTTTATGATTTTAAACGCAAGAGTGCTAGAAAATAAGTTACGTGTTAGTTTCCCTTGGACACTATGTAGTCACCTTTACCAGAAATAGTCACAACGAATCATAAATTACAAAATATAAAATAGAGCCGTAATAGGACGTGATTTTGACTACCGCGGTAATAGGACGTTTTACCCTATATTTTAATTTATAATAGGTGATAAATAAATAAACCATATAAATATTACTTTGATGCGATACGGGTTGTCATATTTTAGTCTCAGTCATTGTGGTAGTCGCATAGGCATAGCATAGGAAACGGAGCAGGAGCGGCGGTAAGTTACGGAATTAGGAAGGAGTTGAAAGTCTCTGCTGATCAACCAAATGCACCCTGAGCTTACGCACAAAGGTGCATCTACTTGAGGCTTCATGGACTGGGGGAGGGATATTATTCCAGCACTTGGTCGCCGCGTACCTAAAACTTCCTCGAAAGGCCATTGTTCGATGCTTAGGAACTCTCAGCGTTATCCTATGGACATGACGAAGTCTCGAAGACCATTGCAGCTTTCGATACAGGTAAGAGGGTCAGTATTTCGGAAAAATCTGAAATATTAGATATATCAATAAAATCACCAAAAACTTCAAAGTAAGTTATTTTTAGCAATTCTATCAACAAAAAACTCTCAAATAAGAGGAAAAGCGCATTTTATGAAACACTATAATTAGTAGAGAATTTCTGATTTCCGAACGTATCTTCACTTTTCCCTGGAGGCGGTAATTTGATCTAATAATAGTGTCATTAGGGGTAATTCTGACGCGGAGTGTGGCACGCGCTGCGGCTGCGGTCCGACTAAACAAACTCTTAATTCTGTGATAAGTTTGAATAAGGCTAGTTAGTTGGCTAGTAACTTAGATCATACAGATTTGGAATATATTGTAATGAAAAAAGGAACACTTACAAAATCTATATTTACATTGGCATTGAATTATTCTCAACTGTTAGTTGTTTTATTTGCTAGAAGATCGTATAAATCCTGCATAAGGCAATCAAACCTACGAGCTTTACTCTGTAGGTAGTGGTACATCATTACCATAGTAAATTATGAAATTGCATATTGCATCGAACGACCGATCATCAATGTTTCGGTCGAAATACTGTCATTAATCGTGACTCGAACGCCCACTGGTCTGGTTTCAAATTCAAAATGAAATTTCAAATTCTATTTATATAAAATAAATAATGTTAGTTACACCAATTATGACCTATGAATTTACGATTTCAACGATAATTAATTTGTTGGATTCGTCTCCGCTCCAAATACTCACTCTTATGACTGGAAAAAAATTCATAGGCAATATTAAGTTTTCTGAGCCACCTTAAAAGTATAAGATAATTTTAAGCTAGTTCCTAGATTACATAATTGTAAAATATTTATTTATTTATTTCAGTACAATAAAGAGTATATCTATCTATGTATCCCATATTTTGGCTATGAATATCGGTTATCCGTAACTAAAACATGTAACAGGATGCCTGTCTACGCTACGTGAACGACAAAAATATAGATACTTTTCCAGAGTCTATTAGTGAATACCAATTGGTTTTTTAACCATGATAAAACGATTATGATAGTAACCAGAAAACTTGTTATAACAGGAATTACTAAATAACTGGATATAACCTTGTATTTACTAGAGATAGTTGGTTATTCAAATTAGCGGAGAAAACTCTGGTCCTACGCATTGTTGATCGGTTCTCAGCGCGGGGAAAATCACGGCGAACGCTGATTTATTCCAACTTCCGATAGCTAAGTGAACTGCAAAAAGTATTACATTGATCTTTGTTTTGTGTCCCAAATATGGCGAAGTGGCTTTATGATCTGTTTCAATATTCAATATTGTCATATTTATAATAACTAGGTATATATGATGTCAACGATATAGAATAGAATTTGATCTAACTCGAACGCAGCATACGTAATAGATTAGTTATTTAGAACAATTGTTTGTTTGTCTTCTTTGCCTAATAAACTGCTACAGTTTGAAAGTCTAGTAAAATGTCATAGCAAGCGTAGTATGTAGCATATAAATCCAGTAAGCTGCCTCGGACCAATCAGGGCAGCAGTTCACGGAGGGTAATCAATACGACATGACGGCATGCAATGCCTCATCTTGCGGTGAGCCTAATGACAATGCTTTGCGAAACGTGAAGAAAGATTTTGCAAGAAGAATTTGTCTTTCACGACTCGCTATGATGATTTGGATATCTTTGAGGTTTAGATTATCTTTTATAGAATTTTTAAGTTCAGTAATTCAAAAACGAAATTTCTTATACTTCTAAGTCACTTATTCTCTAATACGTTTGCAAACCTATCAACCTTTCATTTAGCATATCTCTAAGTCGTGGTTTATATTGATAAATTTAACCGTTAGAAAATAAATGTATCGATAAAACTTGATGCATCTTTATAAGTTTTGAAGTTCTGGCATATAGTCGATAAAATGTATTTTATGGTACCAATTTATCACATTTTTCATCGTCTGTCTGTAAAATTTAACGGCTAAGCTCAGCATAACGTAGAAACATCGAAACAAACTAAAATACGTATCTTATTAGATCTCAGATAATCAGAAATATTGCAGTTTCGCTCTTTACCTATATATACCTTTTTTTGGTGAGGTAGTTTGCCGCGTCCTTCCTTGTTACTAATAAACCTTGTTCTAGTTATGAGACTTTGTGGGAAATATTTGTGAATGAACCCCATTATTATTCTCACAACGTGCCAATACGTTGGTCGAGCGATGTTGCAACGTACACAATGTACTGGAAGTGTCGAAAATATCATATTTTCTTATAAGTAGGTGAACCCTGTAAAATATAGATTAGCAGAGTATGTGATAGGGCGTTACTCCCGCGAAACATTTAGTTTCCTGTGTTGTAAAGTAGACATTAAATCGATGAATTGATTAATTTATTCAAATCACTGATAATAATAATAATAAGTAGATATCCCGTAATTTTAATGAATATTAATAAACTATTAATAATTTTTATTTATTATTATTTATTGCGTAAATCGATAATGACACTTTTACTTTATGCTACTAACATTATGTGTATGTATTCAAATATAGGAGCTCGTAATGCCGTTAGACAATAATGTCGTATGATTTATTATCTATTTCTAAGAGCCACTAAAGCCAAGGCTTCTAATCTAATGTTCCCATTCGTTAATAGTAATAATAACGCATCACACTCAGAGCCACTAATAAGATAAAAACTGTATCTAAGGTGCCCGAAACATATATATAAACGCCAATGTATGAATCACGCACTCTTTCCAATAATGCAGTGAATAGAGTTATGTTTTTTGCTGAACGGTCATTAAGTTTTTTGTCCATAGTGCTATTCAGTTTTTCTTTTTTGCTGCCAGTATCTATATTGTATTTCCGAGTGAGTTGGTATTGTATATAATTTAAACTGTCCGAAAGTGCATGAATTTAATTGGTTTTCCTTAAATCTATACTCAGTTCCTGTAGGTAAAATGTATAGAGCAGTTTTTTTTTCCAAATAAGTAATGGCATCGTTAAGATCTTGTAAAAACTTATTAAAGTACAAAAAAAGTTCAGGAATTACGATTGTTTTACTGTTTTTTTATTTTCATAAACTTACGAGAAAATGTAAATAAATGTCATTATACACCGTTAAAGTAAATATAATTAAAGTTATAATTTCCAAAAGGAATCTTTTGGAAATCATAACTATTGCAAAAAGTTTTATTACTAAAATTGTGGCGTTTTTTTTAAATAAATTAATGTGTAAGTAATTAAAACTGTACCAATACTAAAAAAACTAAATAGTGGGTGTTATCTAAAAGTATTCATCGTTAATGGATATTGATATTATAATTGTTGTAACGATTTCAATTGTTCAATAATCGAAAATTATCTTTAATACCCAGTGACCAAATAAAAGAGATAGGTAATTTGGTATAATATCGAATGCATTGTACCACATATTTATTTCGTAAACTCGCACGATTATTGTTAATCGTTACGATGCGGCTGCTCTGGTTTAAAGATGTTCTTATTTTGTAAATGGTATATTGGCTCATAATTTAAGTGATGTTGCCAGTGACATTTAGTTTTGTAATAAAAATATAATCCTTTCCATGTTCGCAACCAATTTAGCATTTTGCGAATAGGTAGGTAGGTTAGCGTCACATAATATTTTGCTCAATATTTTCGATGTTGCTCTTGAATAAAGAACGTGTCTAATGACACAGGTGTAGAACTTGTAAAAGTTTGCCTTAATAATCTTAGTAATGTAAAAAGTAAAATAAAATGGTACTGTCATAGTATCTAATAAAAGAAGACCAAGAACTAGATCGTCACAGCTATTTCACTTTGAAACTTACTTTTGATTTTATTACTAACTAAATTCAAGTTACTTCCAAATTACTTTTTAAACTAGTTCAGAACTTTTTAGATCTTTTTTATTCTATCAAACACTGAACACAATTTTCTTGTTAGATTAAGCGTTAAAAAAGTATATCACAGCATGAAAATAATCTACTTAAAAGAAGTACGAAAAGCAATTTATGTCACCAACAGAAATGGTAATTGTCGTGCTAAAATTCATATTCCTTCTCTGAGTCGATTATTTGTGAAGTTTGGCTGAAGCGAGAAGTAGGGTAGCGAGCGAGCCCAACAAACTTCCCACCATTCCACCTTAATGTATACTACATAAATGCTATTATAGAGCAAGAATGGGAAGCTCGATGTGCTGGCTACTAAACCTGCTTCATCAGACATAACGCTTTCTAATGTATTTACTATAAAATGCTGCGATTTTATTATTCATGCTATAAACGTAGAGTTTGCCAGGGGAATGCTTATGTGTTTTCTGCGTTTTCTGCTAAAGTTAGTTTACATTCGGGTTTTCTTTGTTTTTATTAACATCAATACAGAATAGAAACAAAAATATGGTTTGAAATAAAAGCTTTGTCAAAAATATAAAGCACTAGAGGCTGCCCCGCGGTTTCTCTCAGATTCCTCATAGACACAAAAATCCACAGTTTTTTCTCGTTCCCATGAGAATTTCGGAAAATTATCCTTAGTACTATCCTTCACTCTCCAAGTAACCCACGTGCAAAACTTCAGCCCGCTACGCCCAGTAGTTTCGGCTCTGCGTTGTCTGTTAGCCAGTCTGTCAGTAACGGAAGAGTTTTATATATGAAGCATTAAAACCATGACCTTTAAGATAAAAATCAGCATCTAAAAGTATCCATTTCCTTCAACAGTTCATTATCTGCAAATTACTTTATTTTTTTTTTTTTTTAAGTTCTTTATTCAAGTTTTTTCAAATTACATGTACTTAATTACTTAAACATTAAGCTTAAACCTAATGAGGTTTATCCGCTAATGTACAGCAAGTCTCTTATCACTAGATGCGCGTAAAGGTAGGTAAGTTATTATTATTAGTCTCTATACAAATCAATAAAGTGTTTTTTGAGGTAGGGTCTACACTTCTCTTTGTTTATATTCAAAAGGCTATTTATAGTTGTGTCTGACAAGGTATTTAAAATAGAAGGTAACAAGCATTTCCAATGCCGTTTTCCGTATATATTAAAGTAATGTGGTATTACATATATTGGCTTATTAGGTAGGTTTCTCAATTTATTTGATCTTTTCTTAGTTTCTAAGTTATTTATTTTATCTAAGTATTGAAAAAGTATGGCAATTTTAATTTTATCAAAAACATTTACAATGTGGCAATATTTAAACAAACCAGGTTCGTTATCCGAGCATTTTAACTTTGTTTTATAAGGTACAATTAGTTTTAACATTCTTATCTGTAGGGTATATATTTTATTAATATTTGTTGTACAAGTTCTGCCGAAGCAGCATAAACCGTAGTTGATTATAGAATCAGCGAGAGATAGGTACAGTATTCTTAATGTTTTGTATGGTAATTTGTACTTCAATATACTTAGGTTGGCCAATATAGCTCTAAGTTTTTTGCATAGGTGCTCAACGTGCGGCTGCCAATTAAATTTACTATCTATGACTAGTCCCAGATAAGTATGTTGATGCACTAGATCTATAGTAGTACACTTGCAGTTATTGATTTTATCGTGCATACACTGATGCTCGTGGGCCACGATTTTTGGAGTAATGTTTGATTTAAGGTTTGGGGAGTGTATGTGCATCAGCTTGGTTTTTTGTGCATTAATTGTTAATCCAACATCGTGTGCCCAATAACATAGCGTATTGTAGTCCTCTTGAAGAAGTTTTTCTGCCACCGACACGTCACTACTGGCTATCAGCAGGCATGTGTCGTCGGCGAATTGATATACCGAACAGTTCTTAAATATGTTACACATATCATTAACATATAGATTATACATTGTTGGTCCGATTATCGATCCTTGGGCCGTACCTATTTCTGATCTACACTTGTCGCTGAGAGAATTATCAATTTTAACCCTAGTAAACCTGTCTTTGTGGTAATTTTTGAGAAGCTTTAACAGGGGGCCTTGTATGCCGTTCTGTGAAAGCTTTTCGAACAGTGTTTTATACCTTAAAGTTTCAAAGGCTTTACTGAAATCGACGAAGACAGCCAGAACATGCTTCTTATTATCCATGTTGTCGCTGACTTCGTCAGTGAATTTGCTTAATAGCTGCGAGGTATTTTTTTTTGCTTGAAATCCAAATTGTTTTTTATTTATAATTTCATTTTTTTCTGTAAATTTATTAATTTCTCTACCAAAATACCTCTCAACTATCTTGTTGACACACGACAGTATAGTAATTGGTCTATAGTTATTATAGTTATTATGTGTACCTTTTTTATATATTGGTCTAATTATTCCTATTTTTAACTCTTCTGGATAAGTACATTTTAGTATACAAGTATTTATTAAATGTGTTATTACTGGTGTTATTTTGCTGTTCACAGTTTGTATATCTTTCATTCTAATCCCGTCTGAACCAGGGCTTTTTTTATTATTCATTTGTTTAATTATATTGTATACTATACTGTCGTGTGCCATCTTCATGCGCATAGATACACTGGGCGTGTTTACATAGTTGTTATTGTTCAACAGTTGTTCATTACAATCTAAACATATCTGTTTTACATTGTTATTTAACTCATTAGCAAAATTATTGGTTAAGATAGGTGCATCTAAGTTAAATGACTTTAATATTATTTGATCGACAGAGTTACCTATTTTACCACATAGTTTATTAATTAAACTCCACATTTTTTTTGGGTTCTTAAAATTCTGAGAAATTTCGTTTTTATAATAGTTATTTTTTACTTTATTAATATGTTTATTGGTTTTGTTTCTGTAAATATTATATAATAGCCTATTTTCTTTATTACTAGTGTCTTTTTTATATATTTTAAATAGTTCATCCCTTTTTTTGCACATTTCTTTAATTCTTTTAGAAATCCAAACGCAATCTTCCCTTTTAGAATATCCAATTAAAATTTCTTTTTTACTATTATTATAAGCTAGTGAAAAGTTATCCAAAATAAATTCAAGAATTTCATTTGGAGTTCTATAATTCAGACCTATATTCCAATCTATTTTATTTAATTCGTAAGTAATACGTTCCTGGTCTAGTACCGTTTTAATACGAGGTTGTTTACACGTTTTTTTTCTATAAGTAAATACAAGACCAGTGATAAAGTGATCCGCTATCGCTGTGTTGATAACAGCGGTGCGGGTCGATATAATCTGGTTGTTACATTTCTGAACATTTCGCACAAAAATATGATCTATGCAGGTTTTGGATACGGCATCTTTCCGTGATTCTATTCGAGTGTAATCTGTAATGCCGCATTCAAATCCTTTTTCGGAAAGTGCATTTAAATAATAATTGACATAGTTATCGTTAATTTTAAGGTTAAGGTTAATATCCCCCATTATTACACAGTTTTCACTAGATTCACAGGTTGACAATAAACGAGATAATTCATATGTAAAATTAGTTTTATTACTGCGAGGTGGTCTATAAATAGCAAATAAATGAAAGTTGATACCTTCATTAGATAAAACTTTTCCCTGTATGCATTCGAAGTGTCTAGTAGTCACCTTACTTCTTACAAAGTTGATCGTATTGTGGACGTATACGATAATGCCGCCTCCTTTGCCCACCTTTCGTAGCTCCGTATACATTACGTAATTCGGTAACTCGAACAACGGGACACAATGATCATTGATGTTTGCTTCTGTGATAATTATGAGGTGGATTGGTTGTTTGCTGCTGGTTGCTATATATTCCAAATGAGCGAAGTTTAACACCATAGACCTGATGTTTACGTGAAGTACTGATAGATTGTTATTAGTGCTTGGCATCGATGCCTCAAAGTCAGTCCATTTAACAAATGATGATTCTGATAAAGATGTAGTAAAATCTTCATCAAGCTCTTTTAATTATTAATGATTGGCATATTTATTTTTCTAGGTAAATAGTAGGAGTGAATCAGTGGGCAAAATCTTTAACCAGTTTTTCCACGTCAGTCAAAGATTTTATAACATGCGTTTTCTCCTTCTCATTCTCACCTCTTTTAGCCAAAACGATTCCATTTTTGCACCAAACAAATTTGCATAGCCCAGTGATTTTTAGCTCCATTTTAGATTTCCAAAGTAGGTGTGCGGTGTAGGGCGACAGAGCTTCACGTATGTAGACGGGAGTGTCGATGTTGCGGCCGATTGCCTTGGTGGTTATATTGGCTTTCTTTGCTGCTTCGAGCCACTGGTCGCGGCTACCTTCCCGCAGGGACACAACTATCACATCGCTTTTTGAGTCATTGTTTGCTGGTTTTTTGCTTTTCTTTCTATATGCTTTTACGACATCTTCAGCTGGTTTTTGGATCGTTCTTCCGATCTCCATAGCAATCTGTTGCACGTTTTCAGTTTCCTCTTGTTTAATTCCACAAATCTCGATATAGTCCGACATCTGTTTCTGTTCTAATTTGTTGCATTTTTCTTCTAATGCATCATTACGCAATGACAGGTTTTTGCAGGTGTTTTTAACGTCCATCAATTGCTTCTCGAGCTGTCTCATGTTAGTGTCGTATTTTTGGATTTTTTCTTCGAAATCGTCTATCTTATCCGAAAAAAACTGTAACGAAGACTGGATTTCGACACGAATGGTTTCGCGAACTTCCTTTCGTATTGCTGCCAACATCTTAGAGGTGGTTTGCTGGCTTATTTCGGCTTCGGAGTTATTGTCGTCCTCATCAGCGTCCGGTAGGATGCAAGACAAACGCTTCGGTTTAGAAGAACCAACACAAGCGCGGCATTTCCAGTCCACTGAATCGGTAGAAAATAGCGTATTTAGTTGCTCCGTTGATAGGGATGCACAATCACCATGCAGCCACTTAGAACATTTGCTACATTGTATTCCAGGCGTCTTTTTAGTAACCATTTTCGAACATTTATAGCACTTTGCCATCCTTGATAAACGGTAATGGAGGGTAGTCGGTAATACTCGCGCGCGACCGTTTCGTACTGAGTGAAGAGACTGACTGCTTATTATTATCAAAACATCTTGTTAACGTAACAATAAAACAACATACGGAATATAAACACAATCGACTGAATCTTTCCCATACGGTTCCATAGAACATTGTCTGCGAATAATATAAACTGTGATAAATAAATGAATAGGTAAGTAAGTGCGGCTTAACTTTGTGCTTTTTACTCCTTTGTTAAAAGAACAATTAAACATATTTAAAATGATTGAATCGGGTGAAACCAACTTTGGTGTAGTTTGATACGAGCGTTGTCGTGAAAAAATTATGAATGTACTCTAAGTTATCTTAAAAAAGTTGATGAAATTTTTTGCTCTATAGTCATACAATCATTTTTTAATGTCATCATGTTTGAACATTTACTGTGAACTTTTACGTATGTTGAAACATAAATAACTAGGAAAACACCCACATTTGTGGCTTTCTTTAATAGAATACCTACACAATGCAATAACTACACTTAATACTCTTACTCAAGGTTTAGCGGTCAATGTAAAACCACCACAGCTTGTCATCAAAATAACATTACTGTGCGTTACTAGGCCAATAAACTCTTTTGATAACAAAGTATATAAAGTCTCGGA
The DNA here is from genome assembly GCA_951802225.1 of Euspilapteryx auroguttella. NCBI lineage: Eukaryota > Metazoa > Arthropoda > Insecta > Lepidoptera > Gracillariidae > Euspilapteryx > Euspilapteryx auroguttella. The sequence goes on along the minus strand of OX637660.1, from coordinate 3,988,278 downwards.
ACATTCGTGGTCTTTATTAATTTTCATACAACTGTTTAGAAATCATGTAATATCATATATTTCCTTACCCTGTTATTCATAAAAAGTAGAGCATTTTAGTTCTTTGACGTATGTTAAGTTTAGACTGGATGTCAAGTATTTAACATAGAACAAACCAGAGAAGTAGACCTCTAGTAGAGCTACCTGCTGTTTTTTATGAATAATACGGTTTAGTATTGTATTAGTTTACTATCATACTTGACTCAACTCGGTACAGCGCTGTACTGTACCGGTGTTCAGCTCCGAAAAGGTTGAGTCAGAGGATGAAACATTTTTTATGCACTCAATTATATTGAACTTATCTATACAAACATAAAATAAATTATTGAGCTAATAACAGTGCTTTCATTTCGATTTCCAATTCCGAAGTAATTTGAGCATGTCTCTTCAATTTCCATTTTTATTCAGTTTTGCGGTTACAGTACGATTGCAAATTCCATTCCGACGGATGATCTCAAGGAGATCCCGTGGGCTGAAATTTTGTCTGAAATAAGCGGATTATTTGTTAAAGGGAAAAAAATATATACGAGCTCAGTATCAAAATACCATTACCTACTTAACAAGTAGATATGTATTGAAAGTACCTAAGAAGTAGGTATAAACCACAATGCAGTCAAATTAATAGACAATTCTTCATTATTATCATCATCTCAGCCCAAAGATGTCCACTGCTGGGCAAAGGGCTCCCTCACAGATCGCCACAATCACCAGGTCGTTGGAGCAGCTTGTGGGAGGTCTGCTAACTCTGCGTTTTATAAATTGGACGCTTGTTGATGTTGATGATATTGGTAAGGAACCATAGCAACCACAGTTTACAGCGATGCTAGCACCATTCTCGAAAAACAAAAAATATCTTCTAAACTACGACAAATATCAAAAATGTGGCACAGTATGACACTAGATAATCTTGCTTAGTATTTTTTGAGCACAGTAAAGTAGTCCTAACTTAAAATAATAAAATTATACACAGATTGTTCTTTGGTCTTTCAAGAATCTTTCTTTGGTCTTTAACTTAAAGCTATACAACAGTGCTCTAAAAATACTATGCTACGATTATCTAGTGTCTTACTGTGCCACATTTTTGATATTTGCCTTAGTTTAGAAGATATTAATTTTTTCGCGAATAGCGCTAGCATCTCTGTAAACTAGCTTATAACGACCTCGTTATAGAGCGACGTCTGGCGCGTCAGTACTTGGTGGGTTTAGATTAAACCGTGATTTCGTATTCAAGTAAAATATATGAAGAGTACAAAAAGCGGTCAGACAATCCCATTCCCATTTTTTTTATATTTATACCCTTTTTAGATTAACATGTTCGTTACTTTCGTTTTCTCTGTAAAGTGTCCAAGTTGGGCACAAATGCGAATTCGGGTCGGACCCGGCCCACGCTTGCGGTCGGGTACAAAAGACCCACATCACTGACGGCTCCTGTACTTAATATCTAAAGTGCCTTTCCTTATCTTGTTTCTAAGACACAATTATAATAGCACCTGGGGATTTGAAAATCTTAATAAGTTTGCATCACAATGTACGAGGTTATTTGACGTATGTCATTTAAGACTGGATGTCACGTATTTACTATACAACAAACCAGAGAAGTAGACCTCCAGTAAAGCTACTTAAAACCTACTGTATTTTTATGAATAATACGGTAAGAGAATTGCTATTTATAATAAAAACTGACCACTGAGAGTCATGTGATCACAAATATTTTTTATGATATTATAAGGGCTAGCGAGGCAGGAACCTAAAAGAGTAGCACGACATGCGACCCAACAAAGATAAAAAAAAAATTCCGCATATATGCATGTCTCGGCGTCTTATCAAATTTATTCTCAATTTATGGAAATAAGTTATGAAGTGCTACTTAAAAACTTTCCCATCCTCTACCGTACCTGAATCAACTGACTCTATAATGCAAATCGCTAACCTGTCAATTTAACTACATATTTGTTACGTAACAATAATTACGAATACATTTGGTTATTACAAGTTTCAAAAACATTTCCCTGTAAATAGGAAGTGAAACCGGACCCTTTTCCTTTCTCAATTATCAGCTAAGCTGATAAAGGAGCAGAGAAAATAAACTCATAACTCTACAAGCTACTTCCGCCTTCTGAATATAATTGGAGATCTAGATAGCCCGTTAGCACGAGGACTTCAAACAAACAAATACCTAGATTTCTAAAATGTTGGAATTGGAATTTTTCAATTAAGGGGCTGTACTAACTTTACATACTTGTTCCGATAAAATTATGGGATAAAATAAACTAGCGATTGAAAATTATAAACAACTTTGACGTTTACTTACAATAATTGGGAGAAGGGGCTTATTCTGATGTATTAGTAAAATTCTGGAACAAAAGCCATTATGATACTATCAAATAGGTCAGATAAGCCACAATGTTAGAAATATGACCTCGAATTTTCCGGTCCTGTTAGGCTAATTACCGTTCACAATGAAAATAAGAATAAGAAACATTTACGTATACATTGCGGGTTTACAGCTGAATCTCTTGTGTAGACCAAATTATTCACCTATATACCGGCAATGTATACTTATCACATGTCAAAATTATTCACATTTTCATTTTGAACGGCAATAGATCCCCTGTTTTCGATATAAAACTTAGCCCAGGCAGCTAGCCGGCCAGTGTAAACGAGTCGTAGATTCCCTAATAACAAGTCCTTGGGTCTTACATGCAAAATAGAAAGGTCCTGCACTGCAACCGTTCGTTTTGGTATAATTATTGAAACTGCATTGACTCCAAAACGGATGTCACTTTGAGAGAGGAAATTGCAGAGACGATGTCAACATTTGTGCATGAAATAGTTAATGGGAAATGAGTTTTGTTGCGACTTTTTCAATATTTTTAATGCAGGCAAAGCGGAAATCATAAAATTTTACCATCACTATGCTTTCTGATAACTAAAAACATTTTAAAGAAAACTGTAAAATTAATGGAGTTAATTTAAAAATTGTTATTAGACTAGAGACAATACATACATAGAAACACAAACCAAAATAATTCTTAATTGGAACATATACTCATATTTAATAATGAAATTAATAAAACTTTATTAAAAAGAAAAAAAAACTCATACCTTAATAAAGACCACGCTGAAAGATATGAAGCGAATCAAATTTATATCACAGCAAAAAATATTACAAGACAAGTAATTTGGCTTGCTATTCCCAAGAAAGGTCTTTTTAATTTTGTTTTAAGAAATCATGCCAAATTGTGAATAAATTTATCTAAATTTCTCAGAAAAAAGGACGACCTGTCAACTACGGAAGTAAAATGGAAATATTTGATACAAAAATACAAAATACCTATATTAAAGGGTGTTTGGTATAGTAGAAAAGTGACTTTTTAGTGTTATAAAAATAAAATATATTATGTAGGTATGTATATTGTTCACATCAAAAAATATAATTTAGATAACTGCATGATTCTGTCTTCAGAAGATTGTATAAGCTCTCAGACTCTCAGTCTCTGAAACCTTTGTTGTAAAAATATTCTTTATATATTGAAAAGCAAGCGATGAGCTGCTCAGCTGCTTTGATATAGACATCAAAAGCATTTTCGTGTCTTTTGATGCAAATCCCTGTATTATTCGTAGGTACGAGTTATCTGAATTATATTCCGAAAGGTTTCTTAATAGTCTGTGGAATCAGATAATATTCGGTTTTTTTTTAATACAAAGGTGTTACTACTTTTATTTGCATTAAAGTTTATTAATATTTTTATGATGGTAAGGTGGGTACAGGCACGGACTAGGAGGCCGTAACAGATTTGTCTATGGTTTCGTCAGCCCTAGACTGTATTGCCAAAGAACAAAAGCTATTTTGCAATACAGAAAAACCGGAAGTGTTACGCCGATCGTGTCCGCCACTGTACCTAACAATTTTGCAAAACAGGAAATTATTCGGTTAGGGAATATCGAACTGCAATATTCCAATCAATGAGTGGTTCGCTCTTTCGAATAAACAGAAAATGTTAAGGTGAATACACATCAACTTTATTTATCTAACGCGATATTGGGTTCAGGCGGCAACTCCATGTTTCGCTGGTACTTAAAATATAAAACAAATTGTTTTAATTCATTCGAAATTATTCCCTACTGATGATGATAATGGGTTTCCCGAATTCACTACCCCAATCCATGTGAGGTGTAAACTCGGCATGACCCGAATTAATTAGTGGCCGAATTGACTACATCAAATCTTGAAAGGGGTAAACTCGGAGTTTTTTTTCGGCTTAGTGGCGGCGCGTAACTAATTTTGCTTATAATTGAGGTATCAGCCCGCTAGGATTCCGCTATAAACCTTTTAATCTATTAATGTGTAGAGAGCTTTTTATACCGGTCGTGTATTTATTGCCTAAAATCTAACGCTCTATTCTATGAACGCAAACCACAGTGTGCTCCTAAGAGCCTATTCTTGGAACGAGATTCTAGTTACTCGATTCGAGCAATATTTAGTTGAGGGAATCGAAGGAAGTGCAGCTGGCAGCTCGCCATCTGCCAAGCACAAACAAGGAGCAAAAGAAAATTTAGGATTTGCACTGAAAATAAAATAAAGTTCGTAATTATCAGAGATGTACAAGATACCTTGAATAAAGTATCTGAATACAAGATCCAAATACCTTTTTAAATAAGTATTTCAGATACCAGATACAAATACCTTTCTAAAATAGTATCTGAAATACAAGATACAAAATACGTATCTTTAAGATACTTTTTTATAGATAAAATACTTTATACATAACTTTTTTTTATAAGTTTTTTTTAAGAGTAAATCGCGTTCATTTCGTATATTGGACAAACAACATTATACAGTGTGTCCGAAAAAGTTATAACATAATTTTAAGGGTGTATTCTATGATCAATTTTATTGACGAAAACACCCCAAATGTGGGGTCGCAGCCTCACTCCCCCCCCCCCTCTGTATGATGTTTGCTTTTTTTTTTTCAAAAGTCGACCTCTCTTACTTTTAAATTCACAGCTTAAGATTTCGATCGAAGGCTAAGTAGTTACCTAAGTTACTTACAAAATAACCAAGTATTGCCTTTTGTACGGTTTTTCAAAGTTACCACAAAAAAACGCGGATACATTTTTTTATTTTTTGTGTTAGAGTTAGAGTGGCGCCACTGTTCGCGTAAAAGGACTCTTAATTTAGGTCTTGATCTAAGGCTAAGTAGGTAGGCTACCTAAATAACTAACAAATTAATTAAATATTGAATTTATTTTTTAATAAAAATGGGTTAAACTGAAATCTTAAATTAAAAGGTGAAAGCGAAGGGTCTTTTTGGTAGTTGATAATTTCTGAAGTAAAGAAATAAATCTAGTACCATTTTGGAGAAAACTCAAGAGCTAACAATAAAACACAAAAAAAAAAAAAATAAGCATTTGCATATTTATGTGGTAACTTTGAAAAACCGTAAAAAATGCACTTTTTTTTTTGTTTCAGCCACTTTTAAAAAAAAGTAAAGGCAATACTTGGTTATTTTGTTAGTAACTTCGGTAGCCTAACTACTTGGGCCCTGTAGTCTCGGGCCAAAGAATAGAGCTACGGTATCCCCTGCCTGTCGTAAAAGGCGACTTAAAGGGGCTCTGGGGTCGTGAGTGGTGAGGACGGGGGTCCTAACCACTCGTTCCAACGGCCCCGGGCAGGATACGGTGGTGCGGTTTTTTGCCCCGCATCACCTTAGTGGCGAAGGGGAGGAAGCCAGTCTCCCCGGGCCGAGCCCAATGGGCACAGTGCAGTTGGGATGCTCGGAGTAAATGTCCAATGTGCCCAAGCATCCTTACAAGCACGGTAGTAGGCCAAACGGAGGGTTTTTAGCGGGTGCGAGTCGCGCACACCCCCGTCGCTCCCCCGGGTGACTGACGGGATAGTGCATAAAGCATTTTCCCTCCGTGAAAAAAAAAAAGGTAGCCTACTACTTAGCCTTCGATCATGACCTTAATGAAGCTTCTGTGAGCCTCTGATCTTTAACTGTGAATTTTAAAGTAGGCGGGGTTGACTTTTGCCAAAAAACTTAAAAACATCATATTGAGGGGGGGTGACTGCGACCCCTCATATGGGTTGTTTATGTAGATGAAATTGATCATAGAATACTCCCTTAAAATTATGTTATATCTTCCCCGGACACCCTGTATAAAACAAGCTAGCACGCCGAACTTTGTACCGCCCTACAATGTAAGTTTACACAATGTTTGTGTTCGTTTGCATCGAATAGGCTCATAACTACCGGACCGTTTTATTTTTTCATATTATGAATCCTACATTATCCCTGATGAACATAATAATAGTATAAAATATTCGCACAAAATTCAAAATAGCACAAGCAATAGTATCAAATATTACATAAAGAAATAAATAAATAATAACATTTACATAATTAAAGCCTTTCCGCTATTTTAAATTCTTGTGAATATTTTTATCTATAGTCTATATTCTATAGGCTTTGTTAATTAATCTATCTCCTTCTACTATCAATATATATAAAACTCTTCCGTTACTGACTGACTGACTGACTGACTGACTGACTGACTGACTGACTGACAGACAACGCAGAGCCTAAACTACTGGGCGTAGAAAGCTGAAAATTGACACGTGGGTTCCTCGGGGAGTGTAGGTGAGCACTAAGAAGGGATTTCCTGAAATTCCCACGGGAACGGGAAAAAACTGGAATTTTGTGTTTATGAGAAATCTGCGCGGGAAAAACCGCGGGGCAGCCTCTAGTATATCTATAAAAAAATATCGTGGTTCGTTAGTCTCACTAAAACTCGAGAACGGCCGGGACGATTTAGTTGATTTTGGTTTTGAAATGTTCGTTCTAGTCCAGGGAAGGTTTAAAAGGTGAGAAAATATGGAAAACGGAGGGTAAGTTAGTTAAAACGACATTTAATTTTTTCCATATAAAATTTCAAGAAGTTCGCCGGGAAAGCTAGTCAGGAATAATTCAGGATTCTGTTTTTTTTTTCGGTCTAGTTATGGACAGAGTTTATTCGATACAAAGAAATAATATTTTTCCTCTTAACAAGAAAAAATTAAAACGCCATTCACAAACACACCCTCATAATCCAATCTAAAAGTATTTTGCAAACAAAGTATCTTCAAGATACTAAGATACCTAACAAAAGTATTTAAATACCAGATACAAAATGCATTTTAAAAAAAGTATCTAGATACAAGATTGAAGATACGTATTTTGTATCTTGTATCTGTATTTAAGATACTTTTATCTTAGATAAGTCACATCTCTGGTAATTATGGTAATTGGTTTTGTGGCTTGCAAAGTATAGGAGGAGATAATTTAGCCCACGGCACGTGTATGCACCAGGAACCGAGCTAATTTCGTTACGTTGTGTCAGGGTTACATAGAATAGCGCCACTGAAATCTATTGAAAATTAAATCAATCCTCTGAAAGCTTAATATTTTTTTTTATAAAAATCTGTTCCGTATTACAGTCCGACCGATACAGAAATGAGACTCTATTATTCCTTAGAAATACTTACGTTATACTTACTTACTCACCATATACTTAGAAATATTACTTACTTAATAAAAGCGTCACGTAGGGTCAATTAACATTTATTGGATTGTTTACCCAAAAATTTATTATTAACCAGTGTGGCAATTTTTCAATTCAATCATATTTCAAAACGTTTAACGTTAAAAGAAGAGTTTAATGTACTTAAAGACATATCCCAACTTCACTTGGCTACCTAAGTACCTACAAACTCGGTAACCATTCTCTCTAATCGTGCAATCACTCCTTATTACTCTATCCAGTCGTCTGTCAATACTGACAGTTGTAATGAACTGGCAATTTCCAGGGCAGTCGTGTCTTCGTGATTTCCTAGGCTTCGAACTAAAGTAGATTCATACTGTTCGTAAAGCTTAGTGTAACTTTACTAGGCTTTACTTATGATACATTACATTGTTTTATTTGATACTTGGCAGTTCAAACGTAGGATTAGGCATAAAGATAGATGTAATAAAATAAGAATTACTAGCATACTAGAGGGTCCCCGTCCCCGCAAGTAATCGCACAAAAAGTTGCGGTGCAGTGACCTTCAATTTCATACAATGTGATACTTTATAGTGGTGTAATACCTATGTGATATTTATTTGACTAAATCCATCTTGCTTTTTATGTTAAAGCTATGCTTTTGTTCGTGTTAAAGCTATGATTCATAAGACTGCACCTTTATTCCCAAAATGGTTGATGTGGCGATTGAGCTGTAAGATGCAGAAAAGGTAGACCCCCACAAAGTAATCAGAAGACCGTGTGAAGGTTGTGGGTGTACACTGGAGGAGGGTCGCGCAGGATTGTTCAATAAGGCGACCCGTCTACGAAGGCGACTTATTTCCAGTGTAGTGGCCATATTTAAGCTGAGGTGTTAATATATCCTATCTCAACTCCGTCGAGGCAACTCCTCCAGGTCGATTCTAAAATGTATTTAATTAAAGAGAGAAAACTGAAATGTCTCCAACTTCCGTGTTAAATCGGCATTAGTCTAGTGACTATAAAACGTTTTCAGCACATACCTGTTAAACGAACTGAACAGTAGCTGCCGCGTCCACTCTTGAGCTACATGGATTAATTAAAAGGTCTTCAAATATTTTGTTTTAAAATCAAAATACTTGACTCGCGTACTGAGTGAGAGTTCTACATTGTAAGAAAGCCTTTAGTTTGTTTTCGACTTCTTGAAATTTGTATTTAGTTATTTAACAGAACACAATCGTAACAAAATTAGAACTGTTTTTTTTTATTTACTTTGTCTAGAGAACTGGCAGTTTTGCTGTCACAAATTAAAATTTTACAGGCTGTCTGATATGGAAACTTTTTATGTTGTCAAATCTACTAATAACTCTAGCCCTTCGTTTGTGCGTCAGTGGTAACTACCTTCAAGCTACTATAGCTATTAAAAAAAAAAAAAATACGCGACGAATTGAGAACCTCCTCCTTTTTGTTTTTTCGTCGGTTAAAAACAATTAATATTTTGCAACATTATATTTGATCTATATTAATCATGTTTTGAATTTGAAACAATCACAGAGCGAGGTCACAACGAATCATTAGCACTGAGAAACGGAACTCCGTATCTGTAAATTTTATCCCATATTCATACCAAGGTTGTACAATCTCGATTTCTAATACTTTTTTGTTTGCACGTACTCGTAGTTTGGATACTACTTTTTTGTACAATCAAGGTTTTTTCTAGCACGATTGACATTTTGTTTTTATCTATCAATGAAGATCCAGGCGGCGACATGCGGTCAATCAGATATTGCAAAGTAACGCGATGTCGGCAAACTTATAGATTGCTATCGAACATCGCTGCATTGCAATCCATTTATCATTGCGGACCATCGCAACACTAATAATAATGGGTATGCAATACTAGATCCCGGACTACTTAATTAATATTAAAGTTAAAAAAGAACGTTTCGTTAATCTTCTTTTATGTGGACTCTTGTGTCAGCCCACAGCCAAAGTTAAGCCGCTCATGTGCTTTTTCAATATAGGATTATAGATTATACTTGTACCTTAATTAATGTTATGAATAGGCGAACACATTATTGCACCTACCACCTTATTTATAACATAAAAATAAATCACAAAAGGTGTTGATAAGCTCAACATCGCCTGGACCAATTTTACAAAATCTTTTTTTAAATGTTCGTTGAAGTCTAAGGATGGTTTTACGGCGAGAAAAATTCGAATAATTGCCGGGAAAACAACATAACACTTAAAAACACCTGGATCGAATTAAGCAATTTTTTTTTTAAATGTTCCTTGAAGTTCGAATGATGGTTTTTACGGCGAGAAAAATTCGAATAATTACCGGCCACGAAGTTCGCCGAGTCGACTAGTTACCTACTAAAAGCTATTTTTTTCTAGCCAACCAATACTATCGCATTGACAAAACTGGAAAATAGAATTATCAATAATTCAGTATGAAGTCACAAATTACATATATCACCGCACGCAACAACACAATACTTCTTTAACTTTTACTTTTCAGTTCGATCGGATTCCTTCGATTACATTAACGAATCATTGAAAACGAACGACAACTCAATAAGCGATGTAAATGCCTACAAATAACACAACGGAACGGACGGAAAGATATCCAGTTTTGTAAAACGATACAAATAATAAAATATATCTATAGGCACTGAGACAATTTATTCAAATGTTTTGATGAGTTTTTGAACCGAATTTCCTTTTGGAAGCTGATACGTAAGGGACTTCTCAGTAACACAATTTTTATAAAGAATAATAGCGGGCATTTTGGCATTCGGAAAAGTAACTTTTTGGATGACTTTGTTAAAAAGTAAATAGGTACCTAAGTACTTAGGTAAGTATAAGTTCTTTATTTTAATCAAAATTGTTTATTTCATGCAGTTTAATTTACAGAGTATGATTACTCAGTTTATTGAATATAGATAGGTACTTCTTTTACATAATACACGAGTTCTAATCTACCTATATAGGTAGATTTTGTTTCTGTTGGGTCTACTTTCCACGAGCGAGTGATCAATGAGTCCCTTGGTAAGAGGGAACATGGACCGTTGTTTGCAAAATAGGTAAATTTAATAAAACGAGTACAGCGTTTCCTGTATAAATAGTTATTTTATACTTTTTTATCCTATCTTCCGAAGGATATATCCTCCATTTTTAGCTAGACTTAGCAAACTCATTGTTTATAAACTAGGTGAAGAAGCCAAATAAATAAGTATTCAAGTCAAATTATCAAGAAAAAGAAGAAAAAAAACAAAAAAAAGAAGAAAACTTCGGTTAGGGGCACACCCGCACGAACTTTCGATTTAAAGTGTTCGCGTGCCCGTCCCGTTCCGATCGACGATTTAGTCGTAGTCGAGGAGACGTTTTTTCTTTGTTTAATTCATGAGTGTAAATTGATGTTTAACACTATTTAACTAAAGAATATGTTACTTTTACACTGTTAAAACATATTAAAAGCAAGACTTTGATTTGCTTTCTAAGCCACTACAAAAGCCACTACACTAGAAGAACACAACGTATTTACTACGATTTTCAAAAATACTTGGAAAATAAATTCATCATTACCTTTTTGTCATCATCTTTGCTCCTTAAGTTTGTTTATTTTATTTATTTAATAATTATTATCTACATCATATAGGTACCTAAAACCTAAACGTAAATATTTATAAAAAAAAAAAACAGAATACTAAACAACCAATCATATAAACTCCAAATTCACATGTATTTAATTAGTTTTTAGAGCTTGTCAGTTGCTTTACTATCGTTTTCAATCTCAACACTTTAACCAACAAACCTAGTTCTTAATAGACTCTCACTTAATTGTTTTCCCGCCAATCCCCGTAACTAAAGTAAAAGTTGACTAAACACGGACGCGATATCGTACCGGCGATAATGATAGCGCTAGATCACACCACTAAACCAGACCCCCAATGTTAACAAGGTGGTAGTAAAAGTTGAGGAAAGCACGGGTCTTCTTTGCTGGTCCCTGGACAATGGGCGGGCAATTATCTGCATTGGTTACGGTCACGCAATGTCCGTGGCAGTGGATCGAGAACACTATGTCAGTGTTTCGGTGCTGGCTAGTACTAGTACTGTCAGATAAAGGCAACAATGGTTTATTTGTAGATCGTAGAGATTTGAGCGAAAACGTTATAGTAGTTTGTTTAAAGATTTACATCATTCGTAACAGATTTGGAGCTTTGACGAAGAATAATACCGACAGAAATAGAGCTCTTTTGTATTTATAAATTTATAGGAATAGGAAGATATTATGTAAAAACTAAGAAAGACTATAATTCAGTCAGATTAGACGCATAACTCTCAGACAATAGAAACCCTAATCAAGACTTTCCACAAATACACTATTATGTTTATTCTTTATGTAAACATATATGTCCGCCCTGGCCGGGAAACAAACCCGGATCTTCGGCTTCATAGTATAGTAAATAGCTATTCATAAATTCTTGGACACCCAAGAAGACAGTACCGGCTATAATTAAAAGTAATCGTTTTATTAATTGCATTAATTACGACGAGAGTTAGCCAATGTCTCTCGTTCAGGAATTATGATTGAGATATTTGAAATTGATAGACAATGGACAATCATTATTCATATTGACTGCTCCGTGGCTCAGTTAGCAGTGATGAGGACTGAGACGCGGGTGAACGCGGGTTCGATTCCCGGCGGGGCGATCATTATTATGATGATATTCGATGTTTGTTTTCTAGTCTGGGTGTAATGTTCGTTTCTGTATATTTTTCGGGCATTCTTAGATACATGTTCTTCCTAGTAAGGGGCTCTGAGTGTGATGTGTTATTATTATTATTATTCATATTGACTGCTCCGTGGCTCAGTTAGCAGTGATGAAGACTGAGACGCGGGTGAACGCGGGTTTGATTCCCGGCGGGGCGATCATTGTTATGATGATAATCGATGTTTGTTTTCTAGTCTGGGTGTAATGTTCGTTTCTGTATATTTTTCGGGCTTTCTTAGATACATGTTCTTCCTAGTAAGGGGCTCTGACTGTGATGTCTTATTATAATTATTGTTCATCATCATTATCACAACCGCAATACTGTTGGACATATGTCTCCCCCACAGAACGGCACAAGGACCAACATTGCGAAACGGTTTTGCAATAATCGCCGCGTTCAATTTTTTTTAACATTATTAGCTACTACTTCTTCTCTTCTGCTTAGTCTAAAATATTTCTACTGCTGGACATAAGCTTCCCAAACATTGTGGGGGATTTTGTAATACTCGTACTTTGGCCGCGCAAAGTTTTACTCTTTTCGGTCTTTTTAATGTCTTTTCGTTCTAGATGGTCGAAAATTATTTTTGCAAATGTAACCGTCTTAAATCCCTTGGTTTTTTCATTCAATTAAATTTTCTTTCCTCATTAAAAAAGGTGACTAGATGCGGGGCCCAACTATAACTATAAATAAACCAATCAAAAACCTGTCACAAGCCTGTAACTTACCTCTAATTATCAGTAATGATATGATCATCAGCAAGCAATTAGGCTACTGTTCGTCTAGCAAAGTCTTTCCTAGGTACATTTTACTGCACAAACATTATAGGTCCCCTCATCTTATGGTGCAGGTGATAGGGGCTATTATAGCTGAGTCAAATAAGTTCTAGACCGCTCATTAATCACTTTGACTATTTAGTTAGGCTCAAAGAATGTCATCAGTCATTTGTTCTTAATCTCCTCAACGTAGAGCGGTCAAGCGATATGAACTTTTATCTATCTAAGAAGGAATTTATTTGAGCAAGATATAATGTAGGATCATAGATGCCTATTAGATAGCATTGTTAAGAATAAAACTTGACTTTAGTGTTTACTGTCGAAATCCTGTATTAAATCCTGCTTTGTAGTCAATTATTACCTAATCAAAAATGAAAGTTAGAAAGAAAGAAAAAAAGTTAGAAAGAAGGAAAATGAAGTTTAGAAATCATTGTTTTAATTTTGATCGGAAATAAAGTTAAGTATAAAATAATTTTTGATTAGCCTTGTCACTGCTAAGAAACGTCAATAAGAATAATCTCAGAGACAAAATAAAACAAGGACATAGGCATAGAGATCCTTACAAAATCATAACGTATCACAATACACAAAAGAAAAATAACATGAAAATAATAATAAAACAAAAACACAAAAGAAACAAAAATCGAGTAAACAAACAAGTAGCTTGAGGTATTTGTAGACAGTTCGATATGCCTCGCGGGTTTATTGATGCAATAAAGATACTTAAAAATGTCTAAGTGCCTGTCGAGCCACGCGCAATGTAGAGATCTGTCTTAAAATTATGTTTAACTTGCAAGTTTCATGATTATAAATTTTGATCAGCTGTTTCGGAAAAAAGTAGGTACCTTGACAAACGGACGGACAGATTAGTCATATTGAATTGGTCTTAAACCTCACCGCGTCGTGCGCACATAAATTGTGCATAAATTAAATGTGTTTGAGGGTAGGTAGACGTTCCACGGGAAAAGTCACGTACAGACTTTCAGCCACTAAAAATCATATTTCAGAACATATTATAAACTCTGAATATTTTTGTTTTCACGCTCACAAAACAGAGTATATGTATAAGTAGATAGGTACACATTAAATAAGTTATAAACATCAAAGAAAATACGCTCAAAGAAAATTTTATGTGAGCACAATTTTATGAATTCGATATCTAAAAAATTTTTTGCTGAGTACTAAATTCGATTAATAAAATCTGAATCTGAATATTGAATCTTCGTGTACTTACTAAAATCATTAAATAAACAACAATCTACTGTAAACAAATTTGTTTTGAAGACTTCTAAATGTTTTTTATTAGCTTAGAAAAAAAACTTGATTATTCAATCAAAATTTCACTTTGATCATATTTTTTCGTGCAATTTCCGCTCGACCGCCACTTTGGCGCAGACATTATTAACAAATTGTTACCAATTAAAAGCACTAAACATTTTCGATCTAATGTTTGGATAAAAAGCCGTAACATAATTGAAATCTAAAAAAGAAGTTATAATTGAGAGTGTATATCTTGTTACTCGCATGACGGCGTTTGTTGGAAAAAAGGCAGCCAGGAAAAGTGTGGTATGAAATTGTTACCGATGCTGGTGGAGCGAACGTGGCGTATCACCTACTGTGTTGTGGTGCGTGGTTAACGGACGATTAGCTTCTGAATATGCATTGATTGTTTAAAGCATTTCCCTTCTTTCTAACACCGTGCCATTGTTATGTAACTAAAGCGTGAACAAAATATAGGTTAGCAACATTAAGACCCAGAACACTGCTCTATGATGGGCCATGTTTGGCAACTCACAGCTGTAGGCCACAATAACTTGGTGTAAACACAATGGCGCATGGCTTATTGCTAACTGGAGATACACTTCGGATGAATAGAAAAGTGAACTATCCTGGTCTGGACACCAAAGGTCACGCCACGCCACCGCGATCCTTTAAAGTGTCCATATTGGGAGATTTTTTGAAACTGACTACATATACCATTACCCCCTGTACACAATGGCGACAGCCTGAAGTGGGCCATTGCCTACGCCATTGATTTTCAAAGTTTTATAGAAATAAGCAGTGGTGAATGTAATATGTAAAAGACGTAAGTGGTTACACTAAAATTGGCATCCAGCTGGCATAATTGCCAGCACATGACAGCAGAGAAAGTGTCCCTCAGTGGTCACGTGTAAATTGTATCAAACGCACCTAATAGAGTCCGAGTCACGGCAAACAATGCGGCTCTGTTTCCGCAGAGAAAACTAAAGTTGCCGCAAGTAGCGTGATTGTTCTGACAACAAGCAACGACGGACGAAACCAGCAGGAAGTGGATTTAGAATGTTTTTACCTAATACTACGGTTACAATGCAGGTGGCATGTGATTTAAGTAGATAATTACCCATGTATTTAAAATAATAGACATGAATTAAGGTTTTCGTTGACATATAAGTATTTTGGTTTCTTTGTGAATTGTTTTGTTTCCAAATGTCTACTGAAGATTGCAGTTAAAATTACCAGAGTTCAACGTAGAGAGTTAAATAAAAAACCTCAATTTGTGGTCAAATACAAATACCGAACTATGGATTCCCCAAGGAGCCTAAACATTCAATTATAATAAGAACGCATCACACTCAGAGCTCCTAATTGGGAAGATCTTGTATCTAGGGTGCCCCGCCGGGAATTGAACCCAGGTGCACACGCATTACTGCTTACATCCACATAATTGCCAACTGAGCTACGTAGCAGTCAAATGTCAATAGGTAGGCATTGTTCGCCATATAAAAGTTCAAATATAATTGTTACCTCTACGTCCTAAAAGGTTAATGCAAGGAATGTTACGGTTTGACCAGTAGCGTTCCCACGCTCTCCATAACTCATGCCGCCATATATTATACTATCTTGGTAGGCCTGGATAGCCTGTAGTTTAGTTGCTTAGGTCATGCAACCTCATTCAAATGCAACTTATAGACCTTTTTTTTTGGTTGCACACAGGTATGTTTTGAAACAAATATAATCATGTGTTTAGATTTTGAACTCTAATTCGAAAATATTGTAATTTATGTTAACAGACATTTTGAATGACAAATTTGAATTAATGAAATTTGTGTCACTATAGCACCATTTCAAAAAGATTTACTATAAAGGTACCTATTTAACGACTTCTAATTTAAAATGTGTTTGCTATAATTATAAAGTAAAAAATATACAAAATACTTTTACTTTTCATTTTGAAAATATTTTTGTTAATAAGTTTTTTTTAAGTGCTCTTCAAATAAAAACCTTTCAAAAGATCTCTGGTCATTGCCTCGTCTAGGTTGTCAACCTCTAATCCTTTCAGTTTGAGGGGATGCCTATGTAGGTTGATCTATGGTTGGTAGTATTTTAACCCCATTCGAGTCTTGTTTTATTCTTTATGCCACGGCTTTTATTTATTCATAGCCTGCTAAAGTTTTATTTCGCATGTATGTATCATGGATGACTTTTAAATACTGTAACTTTATTTGTTTCTAAGAAAAAATACGACGATTAATAGAATTGTGACCAATTTAAGCGAAAGACATTTTAATTTTTACATTTCTAGGGTTCTGCAGACATTATGAACTCTTAGAGGTTTGCTAAATCTGACTATGTGTACCTAAATTATAAATACACTAGCACCATCTTCTATATGACTGCGAAATAAAACTTGATAAGTAAGAATTGTTCGTCTCTGTATGTGTTTCGGGCACCCTAGTTACAGGTTCTCTATAGTAACGGGCTCCAAGTATGATGCGTTATTATTTCAGTTATAACCGAATAAATATCAGAATTGTGCTTTCCTAATCACCGTAAGCCATTATTTAAAACACGCTTTAAACAAAGGTTTAAAGTTAAACAGCAACTTTTTATAGGATTTTTTTTTGCAGACAATGTAATTATAAATTATAATACAAATATGTATGAATATCTTAATTATTTCGGCATGTGGGAACTAGGCCGTACCACAATGTCGTTCACTCGATCAGCAGAATGTTGAAACTCGTTAATCGATAGATCAACATTCGCTATATTACTCTGTTCCTCAGGTATTTTAGTGCAATATTTTACTTTGTATTTTTACAACATAATTTACTAAAAACGTGACACATTTCTTGTTAAAGCCTGCATAAATCTGTGTTTCTTAGAAATCTAGTTTTTTTTTTAATGTATGATACTTACTCTGACGAAAACAGATAGTTAGAGCTTTATAACAATATTTTTATAATTTAGGTAATTAAACAAGTACAAAAATGTGATATTTAAGAATTATTTATAGCTTGTTCTATTGAAAAATTTATAACTATAGTTTAAACCGGACCTGTCCCTATTTTCGTATGAAAATTACAGAGACAAGTAGGTACGACAAAATATAAGTTTGGCTGTATTATTATAATTTAAATAGCTTGATTTTTAGTGCATATGCTAAATTTCTTTTTAATTCATTATGTTGAAATTAGTAAAAAACGGCCACTTTTATCTTCAATCGATCGCATTGTCAACCTAAGTATAAGTTTCTACGTTTTAATGTGTTTAAAATAATATTTTAAGACATTCTTCTCTAGGGCTCTTTTCGTCAGAAAAACTAGTAATAAATGACTTCCTAAATAAGTAAAAGTTTTTTAAAATAATTCGTGTAAGAACCTGTAGTCTGTTAAAGGTAACCCTGACCCTGAGCTACATAACAGTAGATGTTAGTATTTTGTATACAACAACATAGTATAAATACAGTCTAAAATATAAAGTTTATTGAACTTAGCAAGTAACTGAGTAGTTCTAGACGCACTCGGCCACTTCTGAATGTTTTGTCTGGCACTTGGACATTTAAAGATGCCCTTCAGAAATTCCGTTGAGCACGTGAAAGTGAGGCCTTGGTCAGAGATCGCTTTGATCTTCGAGCCCTGCTATTTAATATTCTCGTTTACATACCTTTAGATTGAGAGCTAGTATTAGAATTACTTTCACAAAATTATTTTCAATAGTATATAATAATACCATTTATCTAAAAGCCTCGCTCGCCTTCATCTTAGGAACCAATGTCATAAAGAATCCCTAAACCTATGGGCCCTTACCAAAGGTTTAAATCACTCCAAAGCAACCATAAAACCTTTCAACAGCAAAGCTGCCAGGGAGGCTTTGGCGCTAAATAGGAACAACTTACGTACTCTGGTGCGAGCACTCACGGGACACTGCAAGTTGAACAAGCATATGTTCAACTTAAAGTTGAAAGACACAAAAATGTGCAGACTCTGCCTAAATGCAGATGAAACTGCGATGCATATTTTGTGTGAGTGTGGTCCCCTAATACATAAACGGTCAATCCATCTCGGAAAACATTTGTTGCAGCCGGATGAGATAAAATCTCTAAGTTTCAAGGACATACTGTTGTTCCTGAAAGCAACAGGCCTTGATGCTGAACTATAAAATATAATAGTGGCGATCACAATAGATCTGCAAAGGTCGCAGTGATACTGGGCTGTTAAAGCCCTGCATAGCCACCAATCAAATAAAAAAAAAAAAAAATTAAAAAAAAATACCATTTATAGTTATTGTCCAATATACAAAAGAGAACATTTTGCTGATTCATTCATTCAGGACCGGGCGCCCTCCCATGACTTGAACTCCTGAAATCTTCTAAATATTCGGTATTCACATTTTTTTTTCATTTAACTATAACTAGTTATTAACACAATCTTTAGCCTGGTTCAACGAACAGGTCAAACTCTGTCGAGTGAGCCCTGATGGCTACTTTGATAGTTAAAACGGTCATAGTTCACTCTGGCCGCCGCCCGGCTAAGTGCACGTTGTTTGTCGGATCAAAGTTCTTAGGCATAAGACAAAGATACAAAACGCTTTTAGTCAAATATAAAATGATTACATAAAATACAAAAAAATAAAAATACAGTAAAATTTCGAATAGGATAGAAATTGGACAATGGGCTGCCTTATCGCTAAAAGCGAGGCACGGGCGTATCCTACAGGTAACTCACATCCAGTCAAAGTTGACTATGAGCGTGTAAATTCTGCTTTAGATGTAATATTTAGTTTATTTACCAAAGGAATGTTGAAATGTCATAGTATGAAACAGAATGTTGAGCGCCCAAATGTAGCCGAGCCGAACGCATGCTTTGTCAAAATTACTGTGAAATATGCTTTAAAAGATTATTTCATCGGAAATAGGATCGAATATGTTCATATTTGGTTCGATTATGCAGACTTAAATTTACCTATGTGAATTTAAAGATAAAACGGGTCTAGGTAAATAATTTAAAAATAACTGGAACTCTAGCTGGAATAACTTTGTCGAAATGTGCTTCAATCAAATGATCTTTGTAATAACTGTTTACGTGTCACGCTATTCGCACTATACAGCGACTAAAACGTTTTAGCGTTTAACTTAATAAGTAACGTAACGTTTAAGTTAAAAGTTTTAGTTTTTTTAGTTTTAGCTTGTTGCTTTTTAGTGGCTGTAGGTATAGTGCGAATAGCGTGAATTTACCTTAATCTCTATTCTGTGTTATTTGATTACAAAAAAACCTGACGCTATATGAAATGTACCTATCTATCTTACATACGTTTTCGGATACAGCTTTGTCGTCTGGTTTAAAAAATATATTTTTTTAATTTGTTTTAAAAGTCACAAGACGCTTTCAATCATAAAATCCGTACTTAGTTTATGAGATTATTTTAAAACAAGAATACTTGAAATAAGCTAGTTGAATCTTTGATTTTGTTAATGTTTCGTGTATCGAAAATTCTTGTTATTTGAAAAGCTTATACGATATTTTAATTAAATAATTTTGTAGTTTGTACGCGTGGGCGCGTTGACGGGAATAACTTAGTTTGGTATAACTTGAACATCACTTACACTGTTTGTTAGTCGGTACAGATTAGTTAACAACTCACATTAGAGTCTTGGTATTTCTATATACTAAGTATCAAGAAACTATTCAGAAAGTCATAATAATACTTAAAACAAAAAAGAGCAAGACTGTCCGTTTACGATTTTGAGAACCTTTAGTTGTAGCCATTAAACCTAGATGCAGATTTATTGAACCGGTTTAAAAAAAAGTAAAATAAATAAATAAACGTGTATTGAATGAAAATAGTAGACACAATTATAATTAGGTAAATCAATACATTGTATAAAACAAAGTCACTTTCCAGTGTCTGTCTGTTGCTATGTATGCTTATAACTTTAAAAATATGCAACGGAAGTCAATGCATCTTTTCTAATCGATATATCGATTCATGAGTAAGGTTTATAAGTATAATACATGCACATAATTAGTAAAAGGTAAGGCGGTACGAAGTTCGTCGGGTCAACTAGTAAAATATATAATTTCGTAGAAGAAGATGAAAACGCACGACAAACAACTATTACAAAAAAACATTTATGATAAAATTTATATTGAAAAATATCTAATTAAGTTACTAAATTGGAACTAACAATATCAGTATGTATATAGCTTTTAGCATTTGAGGTTCATTGATTGATCTGTCGCCCCATCCCACCGGGAATGAAGCGTGATAACGTAGAATATGATATACCCAATAAATGTATGTTATGAAGTAGATATTTTTGATACTGACGAAGTCAGACAGTAGTTGACGTTGAAGCAAGCCGATAACATCTGACGCCCACAAATTGGGATAAAATCATTGACCTATATTAAAAGTAGGGTAAGTAATGATTGACGTAAATTGGATTAAAATCCAATTTCATCTTTTTCAGCACTCTTCGCATGCGTGTTCGCAGCCGAAGTGGAAAAGAAGGAGAAAGAAGATAAGCCAGTTGCTGAGCAGAACAAGGACAAAAGACAGACCCTCGGAGAGGTCCTGCCATCTTACTATGACTATAGGACGGGAAGAAAGCAGGTTAGTAAATGATCACAGAACTATATTATAATCAATCAATAGATATTAACTATGATAACTCTTCCGTTACTAGAGAACGGCATAGAACGCAAAAAATTGGCATGTGGGTTCTTAGAGGGTATAGGTGAGCACTAAGAAAGGATTTCCCGAAATTCCCATGGGAACGGAAAAAATCAGGATTTATGTGTTTATGAGAAATCTGCGGTGGTGAAACCGCGGGGCAACCTCTTGTATATTTGAATTGCATAATTAATAAAGCATCACACTTTATAGCCAACAGAATGAACCTGTGTCTATGGTACCCAAAACACATACAAAAACATGCACAAACACCCGTGACACTGGAAACTAACATCTAGTATCAACAATGTTTCATTTTGCGTTCTCGCCTAGAAATTGAACTTGGGTCCAAACAAAGTCAGTACTCATATCATGACAGTCAACTGCAAGCTTTACAAGGGAGGTAAGTAACTGTACCTCTACACACGCCCTATGAATTTGAAAAATTATATAATTGACCATATCTTATTTTATTTCGACGTAATGTTTACAAAGAGGTTTATTATTTATTTTTATTAAAATTACTTGATTAAACGACAAAAGAAAACGATAAAACAAATTATTTTAAATTGGATTTCATGTTTGGTTTTTCAACACTTAAAAGTGTTAAACTGGGCACACAGTTCAATGCCTTGTGAAGTTCAATTAAGGAAGAGCAGTAATGTACGCTCAACCATGTTAGCTAAAACATTGTAATTAGGGACTCGCTCGCTAATTACCCCTGAGAGTTTGCAGCTTGCAACTAGCTGCTGCTACATTAGATAAGTGAGGCCCGGCGCACATCTGGCAAAGTAGAGTTCATTCTAGTTCACTTACGCAGCTGTTTGATTTAGAAGTATACAGATGCAAAAAGATTATTATTTATGTCTGAGTAAAAGTTAAGTGAATTTTTTGGGGAGAACGTAACAAAAATTAGGTACCTACTAAACTAATCAATAATCATGTTAAAGTATTTTTCAAGGTTTTCTAATATCTCATATTAATTTGATGTTTTCATCTGTTTTGCTTAATAAGAACTTCTCAATCCCTTTACACGAAAGTTAAGGCGTACCTATGTAAGTAACATGCAAATCTGTTAAAGAAAATGGCTTGTTATATAAACCTACAAAGATTTCCCAGAACCCGCAGTTGGCGGTAAGACACGAATTACATCCAGAGATGCCCCCTAATGGTGGTACTTAATGTCTTCCCATAAAGGGCTCACAAAATAGACGTCTTTTGTCGCGTCAAATATGCTCAATTTTATGCTCGCTTATATTTACAGACATTTACAAACTTACCTACTAGATACTTAAGTTTATATAGCGCACACAAATCCGGTTCAAGAAATCGTAGTCGAAAACGTGTTGACCTGCCGCTAATAAAGAGCAAAAACAACGACCATCGCTAGAAACCGATTTACCGATGTTTCATTGATTGCTTTCTTTCAATTTGCAAGTGATAATAGCGGGCATGACTTTATCTCTACATAACCTACTATACCCTGCTGAATTATCGAGATTACATAAAAATCAAAATATGTTTATAAACTATTTTATACGATTTACTACTATTTCACTATTTCATGACTTTATGAAACACATATGTTAAAAAAGCAAGGTTGTGGCTGAAATATTCTCATAAACGATGCTAATGCAAATTTTATCAAAGCCATCATGGACGAATACCTACTAAAAGGGAATGTTGAAGAAAATTTAAGATCCAGATAAGTTCTGAGAAGAAAGTTGACCAACTTGCGAGTGGAATGATCATTTGAAAATGACTTCCGGTAGGAAATTTGGAAGTTTGTCGAGGTTACAATTTAAAGTTCCCATAGGTTTATACTTTTTATTTTTTTTTTCTTAGTAAATTGCGGTTTTAGTATAGTAGTTTCTTTTATTAGTTTTTGAGATACTTATATTTCTATGATGGTCTGAAATTGACCACTTTCTGCGTCGAAAATAAAACATGTTTATGTTTTCTACTTCACAACGTTAATCCATCCGAATTCTAGTTAATCAGATTTAAAGAATTAATAATTTTATAATCAACTTTTTTTGCTTTACCACTAACCAGAAAACTGCCCGTCCGAAAATTGTCTTAAATATCAAATTAAACTTGCAGTTCAAAATCAGTTTCTCTCTGAAATAGATGCAAACTTATTTACCGCTTCCCTCGGCAAAGTAAACGGAAGCGAATGTTTCAGGCTATAAGGAAGTATGTATGTATGTAGGTAATGCGCGCGCAAAGCGTCACGCTGACACGCTTCAAATCGTATGGATTTTAGTTATACTTAATATATTACTATACACTATCCGTATTATTCATAAAGATACAGCAGGTTTTAAGTAGATTTACTGCAGGTCTACTTCTCTGGTTAGTAGTATGGTAAATACTTGACATCATCCAGTCTAAAGTCAAATAAATAAAATGCCTTTTAACTTTTAATGACTAACAGGAAAATGCCCTGAACACACGGTGAAACGCAACTGCTACGTAGTATCACACAAGTGTGTACAAAAAAATATGTTATAAGTCCTGTGTATTATTGAATATCATTAAATTATGATACATTAAAAATAAAATGTATATTTAGAAACTTTTAATTAGTAGAAATACTTCTATAAGAATTAGGCAAAAGTATCCCTAGAGCTTGAGCGCTCTATTTTTTATGAGATGCAAAAATGTTATGTATTGCTTATGTTTGTGGCACTTTGCGGTCGATACCCATCGAGGTTACAGTCGCAATACGTTTTTGTTAAAATAAAACTTAAAATGTATCCGTAAAGTCGTCATTAGATACATAACACTACATAATGGTCAGTAAAACGGCGCGTTTTAGTATAAGCATCCATTTACCGCCCTTTCACTCTGGTGCCCTAGATTTAGTCACGAACTGGTTACTGGCTTCTGGATAAATTTGTTTGTTAGCACGACAATGCGTTTTTACTTTTTTAAATAAAAATGGAACTAAGCGTCATAAAGGATCAGATTGATTCAGATGTTACCTTATCGCGACTGGCTCTAATCTCGGCCTATTATGGCCTTTGCCAAAAGTTGCCACTTTTAGCAACACTCTGTAGCTTTCCTTGGTCTTTAACTTAAAAGCTATACAACAGTGCCCTACTCATAATACTAGGCTACGTTATCTAGTGTCATACTGTGCCACATTTTTGATATTTGCCTTAGTTTAGAAGTTTTTTTTTCGCGAAAGGCGCTAACATCGCTGTAAACTGGCTCTTAATGACATTAACGGCGTAAGTATTAAATAAGTAAACGAATAGTTCTTCCATGCACTGTGGGTGTGGGTTGTCAACAAAGGCCTAGGGAGACAGCAACCTGGACTTTACCAGAATATTATTAACACGCCTTCAGGCTGGAAACACGCCCACCCACACCTGCAAACTGTAACAAATTACTCTAGACAAAAGGAAATACATAATTTTAGTATCATTAAACTTTTAATAGAGACTGGTATTACTTATGTAGGTAGCAATTTAGAAATAAAATGACCAGTTTCAATTCGTGGCATTTTAAAAGGAGCTCTTATTTTTGCAAGGACATACCAATCGTTTGCAAATATATCTAAAACAAGGCTAGTTTTTTACCTACGTAGATTATATTACAAAAATGCTATAAATTTGTTTCTTCAATGTCAGTACAATGTAGGTAGCTTGTATTAGATATCATACCAATAAAAAATAATACTTTGTCTTTAAAATATGTTAAGGAATTTTAAATAGTAAAAACCTTTTTATCTTTTTTACGTCTACTAACAGACGTTGAACAAATGAGGTATACTTATCAAGGGAACCGCAGTTTTTGCAGGAAACCTATTGTTTAATATTTAATACACGCTGAGCATAGTAACTAGTAACTGATAGTTAACTATAAAATCCCTTGTTTTGTGCTACGATGTACAAGTGTCAATGACATAATATAACAAAGGTGTTATTATTGTAGAAATGTCAACGAATTGCGAAACTCCCACCGACCAATGGCTGGATTATTATAATAATCTTATAAGAGTTTATGAAAATGCTTTTGAAGAAAAGACAAAGGGAGGTTTCCTGTGTACCGCGTTAGATGTTTTATTTGGAATACAGATAATTTAATATTTACTCTATCGCACAAAATTACTAAATGTTTCCTACAACGCTATGATATGTTTTTTCACAGAAAATTCATATTTGTTCCTTATTATTCTAATAAAACTTTTGAATGATATAGTTTAGATTGTTTAAATAGACCATGGTACCTCTTGAATCAGAGTATATTTAATGATAAATGATTAGTTATTTAGAACCTAGAATTTAACTAACGTTTTTATTTTTTACTAGCTTACACGGCGAACTTCGTACCGCCGTACATTTGCTATTCTGAATTTTTGAGAATATTTTATAGTCTATTTCGCCCGGGAATAGTGTAGCTTCCCAACATTTAAATAATTTTTCAAATTGGTTGAATACCTTTGTAGCCTATTCAATACAAACAAACAATAAAATCTTTATTTTTTAAAATACTTATAAGGTAAGATTTTAGTAAACCACAGTGTGCGGAAAAACACTCTATGTAGTGTTATTCGTTCTCTTCCTGACTGCATCTAATTTGCAATACTAAGAGAACACCCTTATTCGAAAATGACCGTCCCTCAGAATAATGAGGACCGTCCACTAATAACAGACTGCATTGTTTTATTTTTACAACGGCTTTCACTGTAACACAATACCAACTAATCACAAATAAAAAGTAAAGTGTTTGAATCAAAGAAGATAGAGTCGAGAATAGGCAACGTTGAAAAACAATTTGGTCGCACAGTATATAATTTTGCTTGCGACATGGTCCCGTTGTCGCATCGACAATTTGTGAGCGTCGGTTGTTGCGCTGAGGAAATCAAAGCTACGCTGTAATTAGATGGGCCGATAGGAAGGTGATTACAAGTTGCACTCGCTCCACATACCGTCTGAAGTTCCGATAGGGATCTCTGTGTTCTTTTTTCCGAGCGTTTAGCTTCGAATCTGATTTCTTTTGTTTCACACAGCTAGAACACGACCCCCAGCGGGCCTTTTCCTATGTACAAATTTATAAAAACTGCATCCTGTATTTTGTAACATACGAATTCGTTAACAGTGTTTTTAATGGTTTATTTTCTCTTATTTCAGGAACGTGTAACGCCCGTAGAAGAATCGCAAGAGGATGACAAAGTTCAATCAGCATCTAAGTAAGTAAATAATATGTTGGTATGACCTATAAACAATAAAATCAATTAGTATGACCACGACATAATAACGATTATGCTTTGAATATTTGGTCGTTATACCAAAAATCATAAATGCTTCAAACTGGTAACACAACTACTGCCTAAAAGAATTACCCACTTCAAATCAAGGAAATCTGGAAATTAAGATTCAAAATTAATTTATTGAATACGAGCTGTCCCGGCTTACTTCGATACGCCATAGAATAAAAGATACTACTAAAAACTTGGACTCTATAGATTAGGTTCTTTTGACTGCCCGAATCTGGCGAATAAAAAAGAAACAACAACAACAAACCACCCTGTCAAAATATGTAAACAACTGAAAAAATATTGCACCTTGGGTTACATTATTTAAGTTTAAGTAAGGATCCCAAATTTTTTTGAAAATCTAATATAGCCTATGACACTCGGGGATAGTGTAGCTTCCTACCAGTGAAATAATTTTTCAAATCGGTTCAGTATTTCCGGAGCCTATTCGTTACAAACAAACAAACAAATCTTTCCTCTTTATAATATTGGTATAGACAAGATCTAAGGTATCACTTATTGCACGTTTAGTAAACCAGAATTCCTCCATTAAAACATAGTATCATATACTGCAAGAGGCGGGGTGCGGTTCAATAAAACAGCGCAACACTGCATTTTGTCAAACCTGCGTTAAATTGAAAATGTAACTAGAATTATTCATCACTAATTCCTTTATTTATTCACAGCAGAGCGTCAACAGATGAGTATCGACCTGGCCAGGTGTTCTCCCTGAACGCCCAAGAACTTCTCGAGCTGCAGCAGGAAAGGAAGGCACCGTCCCAGAACAACCAACAACAGCTGCAACAGCTGTACAACACTGACGAAGCGGAGCACAGACAGAACTTGCAACAGCTGCAGCAGATGTACACGTCACCGTTGACTGAGAAACAATTGGCACAGTACAATTACTATTATGATCATATGAGACAGGTGTGTAGATAAATCTTAACAAACATCAGCTAATGGAGACCAATTGCTGAAAAATATTAAACAACAATGTTTTAAAAATTTAGATTAGCGCCTATCAACCCTAAAATTCTATAGTGAGCGAATAATTTTAAGAGTTGCCTTTTAAGTGTTCTTTATCTCATTATGTTTGAAAAGGGAGTTTGCTTAGTTCCATAAATGATAATATAATCAAAGTATGTCCTTAATAAATTTCAGGTGACCCTCCAGCCGTCCCGCACAGTAATAGCTCGCCCTCCCTCCTCCTCAAACGGCGGCGAGGCATCAGTTGGAGCCGCACTCTCAGTCTCCGACACTGCTAGCAATGACAACTTAGACCAGGAGTTGCTGGCTCTACTAGGAAACGCAGGAATCAGACAAGAGGAGCCTCAGGCTTACACGACTGCTCCGCAAACGTACTCTCCCGCTCCGCAAGCGTTTTCTCCAGCGCCTCAAGCGTACAGCCCTGCCCCGCAAGCATACAGCCCTGCCCCACAAGCGTACAGCCCAGCACCGCAAGCGTACAGCCCTGCACCGCAAGCCTATAGCCCTGCCCCACAAGTCTATTCGCCGCAGCCTCAGCTTCAGCAAGTTGCTCCGCAAAGCGTAGCTCCTCAGTATCAACAGGTGGGTAAAGTTGCTAAAGTAAATGTTTTACTAAGTTTTAAAAATAATGCTAAGTGATTGTTCACTTCCTAGCCCTGAGGCAGTCAGGGTAGCATGTTGCGGAAGATTGTTTTTTTAACTTTGTGCGCTATATTAAAGTACAGCATTTAAAAAATAATCATAAGCTTTTCATTAAAATATTAATAACAGTCCTTTCACTTCGAATGGCACTTACCTATAGGATGATTAGAAACCATCAACTTTTTTTTCGTAATATGTTTGCATGCATATACAAATGAACTCATTTAAATCACAAAGTGAAACCACAAATCTTAGTTACGTATGCGCATTTGCCCACTCGCATATTCAATCACCTTATTACTACTTCAGGTCGATAGATACATCACGAAGCCAACAAAGAAGCCGACAAAACTCCGCTCGAAGCTGCAGATCAACCCTCCTCAGGCTCAAGCTGCACCTCAACAGTATCTTATAGAAACTACTAACGTCGCCCAACAACCCGCGAAACCCCAGCAACAGTACCGAATCGTCCAGCAACAGCGACCCGCCGTCCGTTACGTCAACGTTCCGATTCCACAGGGTCAAGCTATACCCCCAGTTTACTATGAAAGACCAGAATCCCAGGGCCTTAACGTTGTCGCTGCTCCAAAACTTCAGCAGCCTAGAGCTCAGTTCGCTTACCGCCTAGTACCCGCACCGCAGTACCAAGAAGCATCACCCAAACAGTTTAGAGTTATCGATCCCCGTCCACAGCAGGCAAGAGATCAGCCAAGACAACCTGCTTCTAGCATCGATCGTCCAGTTACTTATATCAAGTCTTATCAGAACCCTGAAAAACAGCGTGCACTCAAAATCTATCAAGAGCAAGTGATTGATGCTCAAGCACCTCGGCAAAACGCCCCGCAGTACATCGGCGAACAGTACTATCTGCGTCCTCTTTACAGACAAAATGAGCAGCAGCCAAGATACGAGCAGCTCCAGCCTCAAGACCGTTACGTTGAACAGTCAAAGCCGCATTCTGCCATATTTGTCAACAAGAATATCGCGCCTAAGAAGCTAGTACAGCAGCCACAACCGCAGCCGCAGCAGCATCAACAGCAAAGACCACAATTGATAAGAATAGACCAGCCTGTTGGCCAGCAATCCGTCCAAGTGGAACAACCCCGAGTACAGCAAGTGAATATTGAGCAGCACGGTCAGAGCATAGAAGAACAAAGGGCAAACCTTCCTCCCCCAAGAAACAACAAGGCGTACACTCCTCAAGAGTTCGCACTTTTGGTCGCTGCTGGATATTCAGTAACGCCAGTTCCAGTTGCCGCTAGCCCTCAATACGACCTCTCAAGGTCATCATCAGAGCCCGAAGCGCCGACGCCGGTCAAAAGGAGACCGCTAGCGAGCAGACGCCACCAGTACCTACCACTCAGATCCGACGAGGCGCCTTGAAATTTGACTATTGTAAATAAATTTAGCTTTAAATCCTGTAAACTTTAGATAAAAAATGTGATAAAGATTCTTCGTGTTTTATTTATTACAAATTAGATTTATTAGTTTTTTTAAAGCAATTTGGCATCTTGTTTGATGTTCTTAGTTAAGTATTTTAATTATAAAGTTTATAAAATCGATATTAAAATATCGCTTCAACTGATAAATTGATCGAAAATACTTTGAATTCATCAGCCGAACGACCATTCTCTTTTTTATCGAAGAGGAATTTCTCTTGCTTGAAGAAGCGTGTAATTGTCGATACGTCAGTCAGCCCGAGATGCGTGGATACTGTGATTAATAACAAGGCCTAAGAAGTGGAATACACTTCTTTCTATCGAAACATAAAAAGGTTTCTGAACGAACAGTAGATTTCTGAACGCATTATAAAAAGGTTTCTGAATGAACAGTAGATTTCTGAACGCATCTTTATTCTGAATTTTTAATGTCAATGTGACAAATGTACGGCTTAGTGCCATTGCCTTTCCCGGTGGGATAAAGGAAGTTTAAAAAAAAATTGCAAAACCATGTAAGTAGTGTTGTTGAACATTGTATAGTTGAATAAAAGATGGAAAGCTTATAAATTCAGTGAATAAAAAATGTTCAAGCAGCAAAGCAATTCGAGAAATGACTTGTCTGTTTCATAATAACCGGGAATTATGCATAATTACCGCATTATTCACATTTACCGTAACATATATGTTATTGACGTAAAAACAAAAGAATTAAGAAACCTGTCTTTTTAAGTCCGAAAAAGACCTATGTATTTTGCGATATGTACTCTTTGCTCTTTCTTCTTTTTCGCAATCCATTTTATATTATTTTATATTATTTCGCTTCCTCGGCAAAAGGTCAAGTTATATTAATATTAAGGTACTTTCGAGGAAGTAAACTTTAAAAGGTCATGTTTTTCATTAAAAATGTAAGTATTGAAATACAATGTTTTGAAATGCGATGATATGAATGGGATAAGATAAGGCGATTTTTTATAGATTTCGAAGAATTCTAATAACCACTAAATTGCGTTGTGTTCGATTTTAAATTTAAAATTTGTATTAATTAATATACCTATGTATCGCAAAGAGAGAAAATACATTTATTTACCACTGTACTGGTTAGTAAGTAAATGTATTTTAATTTTTTAGGCCTTGCTCGAGTTGTTAAAAAAAAAATAGCGAAAAATGTTTTTCTTTTAGGAGAGACTTTTGTCATTGACTATTTAAAAGTCCTGTATTGATAATATGACTCAAACCAAGACAACCTTTTCGCACCTACAGCAAAGTTCCAACCAAAACGACAGAACAGAGGAAACCTTTCAAGAAAGGCCGGGTCAAGTTTACTGCTCAGGGTCTCTTGAATACTTACGTTATTTTATTTTGTTTCGGCCAAAGCTGTAGGTTCAAAGTTTCTTTTTAAGCTTTTCATGAGTTTTTCCATCGTATTTTTGTGCCTCTTAACTTGAATGATTGCTAACATCAAAGTTAATAAAGAAGTTGATAATCCAATAAAACTTCGAACACCGTTCTTCCTTTGGGAACTTTCAGCTACCATGGTCTGAGTTTTAATTGTCTTCGGAAACTACCTACAGATAAAACTTTGAACAAGAAAAATTAAGAAAAAAATAAACTTTGGAGAAGACTACCTGTACAGTAACACTTCCGGTTTTTCTGTATCGAAAAATAGCTCTTGTGATTTGTAAATACAGTCTAGGGCTAACGAAACCTAGACAAATCTGTTACGGCCTCCTAGACCGGTACTGTACATAATTGGGTCTAATATTAGATTCATAACATCTCACACAGTTGCAAATTACAAGCGAAAAACCGGCCAGTTAAGGCAACAAACAGTATATTCCTCAGGTTTTGAACCTGAATGATAAACAACAGTGCTTTAAATAATTATAAGCAAGATCATATTTTTTTATTTCTGCCATGGTTCGTAAACGGAACGCTCCTAGCAATATAAAATGGTTGCTTTCCCGTACTTAAGCCTCCAGATGTTAATAGTTCTAACGCAATAAGTGTTGTGTTCGTTGCCCTGGCGGAGCGGAGGCGGAGCAGTCACGTGAACAATTTGTTGCACGAACTGTAGACGTGACCGACGTGACCACTATACTGCCTTCCTTCGGGAGAGCTTTGTGGAACAAATACATACATTTTGCTAAAATAGACATAATAATGTTGCCGCGGCTCTGTTGTGCAAACAACTACTGACCTTAACGTGTGTTCAGTCCCCCGAGACATAATGCATTTTTTAACAATGAAATTCGACTATAGAAAACTAAAGGCTTATACAAGTTAGTTGAATATGGTAGTTTGTTAATTTATTACGGGGACTATTTTTATAATATTTTACTACACGTTGGTTGTTGACCAAACCATGGGCAATCTCTGCTGCAGTAATAGGTACGTCGTATACAGTCAACCGCAAGTGTCACCCATACTCTCGTCACATATGACTGCTCCGTAGCTCAGTTGGCAGTGGACTGAGAAGCGTGTGCACCCGGGTTCGATTCCCGGGCGGGGCGAATATTGATATGATGAATATCGATGTTTGTTTCCGGTCTGGGTGTGATGTTTGTCTCTGTGCGTGTTTCGGGCACCCTAGATACAGGTTCTTCCTAGTTAGGGGCTCTGAGTGTGATGTGTTATTATTATTATTATTGTATATTTCGGTTGGTTGGGTTAGATTTTATTTATGTAAGAAATAAAATTATATAAGTACGTTATTCAAAACGAAAGTGCTAATAAACAAACAATCTCCCAAAGAGTAGTTTGTAGGAAATAAATGTTTACAAAAGCAATAAAAGTATAATTCATCATTGGCTTAAAAAGTTTGCTTTCGTGTGATATGTATTTTTAAAAGAGGAATTCATAAAAATTCTTGAAGGTTGGCAATTTTTGTCATGTAGATTAATAGCCTTTTTTTTCACATGGCCCCCGCCTCGTGCACCCAACGACCCCTGGGTCCCTTCTTATTTGCCTCTCGACAGGCAGGGTATACCGCAGTCCTATTCTTCGGCTCGGTACTGCAGGGCGGATGTAGATTAAAACCTGACTATTTTTCGAAACTGCACTTGCTCAGCATTTGCTAAAAGTAAGTTTGCTAGGTACTAGGTCTTTTTATTAGAATTCTTTGCCTGAGTCTGGATGATGCACATAGAAATTTGTGTTTTCCTGCAAGTTATTATGGAGATTGGTATGCCACGAAGCTTTGTGGCGGTTGAGTTTATGCATCCTACAAACACCAATAAGGGGCTTTAAGAAGGCCAAATTTGGTATAATACTTTTCGTTATTTTGAAACAAAACCGCTAGAAACAAATAAAGGATTTACTATCTTAGCGGTCTTATTACGGGGGCCGTAATTGCTAGTGCAATCTTTGTTTTAGCTGCGCTTTGAGAACAAATCATGTTTTGATTCGATGCGGTATTTATTAATGAATGGATTTGTGTTACTTCCCTATCATTTCCCTAATAAATACTTGTCTGCCTAGTAGTCTTGTGTGTATATTTTTTACCATGTTATTTGTTTTCCTTAGCGAATTACCCCCATATCACAAAAAAGTTAGACCAGTCTAAATCGCAAATTTGTATGAAAAATTAGTGATTTAAACCTAGCCTAGTGATTTAGACTAGGTTTAACTCTTTTTGTGGTAGAGCCGTTAGTGGCGAACTATGGCATTCCTGCCTAAGTGACATAGCCCACAAAATATGTATTGATATCCATTATGACGCCTATATTCTAAAGATTGATATATTTCAGCTATCCATAACGGAAATATGAAATTATAGATGTAGATACGAACTCATAACTCACTAGACCTACTTATAGGTAAAAATTGCATTTCTCATAATCTATATTATATAAAACTCTTCCGTTACTGACTGACTGACTGACTGACTGACAGACAACGCAGAGCCGAAACTACTGGGCGTAGAAAGCTGAAAATTGGCATGTAGGTTCCTTAGGGAGTTTAGGTGAGCACTAAGAAAGGATTTCCCGAAATTACCACGGGAACAGGAAAAAACGGGATTTTTGTGTTTATGAGAAATCTGCGCGGGAAATACCGCGGGGCAGCCTCTAGTACGTACATAAAGATTCTTTAATCCTTTATTATAGGTTGATGCCACCTTGGCGTCCATCTCTCGGAATACCGAGGAGCTGAGGAACAGAACCTCCTCTGAGGAGAGCAGGCTGTTCGCGGCAGAGAACGCTCGCCTCAAGGGAGAGGCGAAGGCAGCCCGGGAGGAGGCGAGGAGCCTCCATGGAGAAATGACCCTCCTCCGAAGGGAGATGGAGGAGCTCCGGACGATTGCTCGGTCTGGAGCCCCCTCCGCCCTCAACTTGGAGGAGGTCAAACGCGACATGATGGTCCAGTTTGGGACCATGTTGAACGCGCGACTAGAGGCCCTGGACGAGCGCCTCCTCCCGGCCCAGCGACCTCGGCCGTCCTTGGCGGCGGACAGAGCCCCCTCGGCTCCAGTGCCTCGAGCGGCCCCGGCCCCTCGAGCTACCCCGAAGGCCAAAGCGGCCGCGGCCCCACTGGCCTCACGAGCAGCCCCGGCGCCCAGAGCAGCTCCAGCCCCGAAGACCCGAGCGTCCGCCTGGCAACCAGAGGCGGGCACTTCTTCTGCCCCCCACGTCCCTCCTCCCACTGGTCCGGCCAATGATGATGGCTGGACCCTGGTGACGGGGGCCGGAAGGGGCAAAAAGAAGAAAAAGAAGAGGAAGAGGAACAGAAACAAGGAGCGGGCTGCTCCAGTCCCGGCTGCCCCTACTCCAGGGCCGAAGCTGACAGCCTTGGAAAAGTCCAAGGCAGCAGCCAAGAAGCTGCGCACTCCCCGCACTGCGGCGGTGGTGGTCAGCCTTGGCCCGGAGGCTGTGCAGGGAGGTCTCACCCTATGCTCAGGTGATCTCCGCTGCAAAAGGGAAGCTCGACCTGGCAGGTCTGGGCATCGACAGCATCCGCTTCCGTGCGGCTGCAACCGGTGCCGGCCTGCTGGAGATCTCCGGGCCTCCAGAAGAAGCTAGGGCCAAGGCAGACGCCTTAGCCCAGAAACTAAGGGAGGTGTTGCCCGAAGACACGGTGAGGGTCTCCAGACCCATGAGCAGCGCAGAGATGCGCCTCATGGATCTGGATGATTCCGTCACCCCTGCTGAAACCACAGCCGCAGTAGCGGCAAGCGGACGTCCAGGTGGGGCGCATCGTCAACGAGAGGTGCCTCGGCGCAGTGTGGGTACGTTGCCCGACAGATGCGGCGCGGAAGATCGCACTCGCCGGAAAACTCAAGCTCGGATGGAGCATTGTCCGGGCTAGGCTCCTCCCACGGCGTACGAGGCGCTGCTTCCGGTGTCTGGAGACGGGGCACCTCCGGGCAGACTGCACCTCGCAGAACGACCGCAGTGGCCTCTGCTACCGCTGCGGTCGACCAAGGCACATTGCCCGAAACTGCCTCACACAGTCTGGGCAGCTGCGGCAAGACCAGCCAGAGGCCAAAGGAAAGGGGAAGGGA
Organism: Euspilapteryx auroguttella; assembly: GCA_951802225.1. Classification (NCBI taxonomy): domain Eukaryota; kingdom Metazoa; phylum Arthropoda; class Insecta; order Lepidoptera; family Gracillariidae; genus Euspilapteryx; species Euspilapteryx auroguttella. Next base: position 3,953,394 of record OX637660.1, on the reverse strand, counting down.
AAAGGAAAGGGGAAGAGGCCCGGTGCTCCCCCTAGGCCTGCCACCGCCGATAGCCAATTCGCGGTTGCCATGGATGTCGTTCCGCCTCAGGAACAGTAATGGCCACCCAAATCCTGCAGGGAAACTTGAACCACTGCGCCACAGCCATGGACCTGTTCATGCAGATTCTGGCGCAGTGGCAAATTCACGTCGCGGTGGTGGCAGAGCCTTACTATTTCGGAGGATTTGTGCTCAACGGATGGATCTCGGACCGCTCAGGGCTCAAAGCCATAGCCGTACGTCCCTCCGCGGACCACGTGCTGTTAGCGTTCCGGCCGGAGAGTATAACGCGGGGAGAGGGTTTCATGTCCTGCATGCTGGGGGCTACTGCTACTCAGCGCGTACTTCTCCCCTAGCCGCCCATTGCGGCACTCAGAGGCAGAGTTGGCAGAGGCGGCCGAGCGCCTCCGCGGCAAAAAGACGTCACCAGGCTTGGATGGAATTCCAGCCAACGCCTGGTTCGTTGGCGTGAAGCCGGAGGCGTTGGAGATTCGGCTCCGCAGCCTGTTCTCCACCTGTATGGAACAAGGTGTGTTCCCTCTGCAGTGGAAAACGGGCAAGCTGGTCCTCATCAGAAAAGAGTGCCGGCTCGCCGACTCTGTCGCTCCGACAGATTTCCGGCCTATCGTCCTGTTGGACGAGGCGGGAAAGCTGCTCGAGAGAGTCATAGCTGCCCACATCAACCGACATCTTCAGTCGGTTGGGCCGAAATCAAGGAGTGGGTCTTCGTCTTTATTAGGCAGCTCAGCGACGATTATTTCGTTGATCTGATCGGGCTGTATTTTTGTTTCCAGCCAAAACAACATATGACTAAACTGTCTACCCCGTGCGAAGCCGGGACGGGCTGCTAGTACATTATAAAGCTGAAAAATTAGGTCGTATTTTTTCATTACAAGACCACGCCGCGCCGACATGAAATCCAATTAGGATTATTATTTCAAAAATGCGGCTGCAAAATCACCCTCGGGTGATTTGCCTTGAGAAAAATGAACTTACTCACATTATATTTGTAAAAGTATTAAAGATTGCAAAAAAAGAAAAAGAAGACGAAGAGAGAGAAGATTTTGCTTGAGGTTCACAATACAGTTGTTTTTATTGATTTTAGTGATACCTCGAAATTTTTAGTACGTTTTTTATATTATTTCACACATACATTTTCCGCATTAATTGAATATTAAACTGATAATATTCGGGACACTTGGGCAGATAAAACTGACGATGACCTATTATAGCACCCAATTCATGTTTTTTTTTGTCTTTTCTCATCTTTTGTGTAGCGCCTGGTTATGTTATTCTGTGGCCTGGTGGTGGGGAGGGGTTTTTGCATTGCTGTATACCTTTTCCGTTTAATTTTCATACTAAACATTAGTCCTTAACATAAACATGAAAGTTTCTTGTCTAACAATGCAATGGCTTGCATTATTTCCAACGACAATAAAGGCAAAACGCAGTATCAACTTATATTTTTTTGGCCAATGCAAAGTGTACCTTACTCTATTGTGATAAGATTTTGATATTCATTGATAAGTACAGTTTGTAGAAAGCAGACCAAGTGGGTGCTAGACAAATAAACAATTCTCAGAGCTCGTATCCCCGAGGGTATGTTTAGATGTAAAGTTTTTACGATCTTTGAAATCTGTTGTTGGCTATTGCTTTGGGATTAGACTGAAAATTTAATTTTTACATGTAAGGAGTTTTATTTTTGGCGTTTCAAAAAAGTTGGTAAAAATTAAACTTTTAAAAATATTATATGGTATAGGTAATAAAGATTCAGTTCAACATAACTAATAACTTTCCTATAGCAATTTGGGTCGAAATTTCAAAAGAAACAGCATTGCTACTATCAGCTGACGAGGTCAGGTGCGGGACAGCTGATTATTCTGTTGAGATTACGGATTTCGAATTATGTGGGAATTATTTAGGTATGGTGAGGTGAATCCTTTTTTTATTTATTACAGCCTTGTCAGAAACATCCAGTATAGAACGTGAATAGCATAAAAAGTTTAGATCGATTCACAAGAGGATGCCAAGCTCAGGTTTTCATAACGTTCCCTTACAAAATGCAGATTTGATTTGATTTTTATCATCGAGAGCGAATTGCACTGAAACAAGGACGGCGCGTGCTAGAACTCATTTAAAAAACAATCATACAGACTCCGAGCGAATGTGTGCCGACTGTTCCCTAATGAAAATGTACATTTGCATACGAATGTAACCCTGCGATGGGACACTGTTTTAGGTGACTGGCACACTAACCTCTGCAGCTGCGGACACATTGCCACACGACCACCAAGAGTATGTCAAAAGAACCCTTCTCACAGCTTTTTTGTGAAAAACGAATTGTCACAAGAAAAATGTATCCAAGTGGTATCCAATTTCCGCGCCACTCTCAAAACTAGGTCGGTCGCGGATGACGCCAATAAAATGTTGACTTAACCGCTTTATCTCCTGCAAATTTTGAAGACATTTCAGACAGAGCACTTACTTCGATCTTAGCATTACTAATAAACTTACTTATAGCTAAGAAGTGCCAAAAAACGCGGCAGTTGTATGTATTACAAAATTTACAAGATGACCCAGGTCGTCATTTCTGAACATGCCAGCATCTATCTATATATTCTATTTTCAATACCAGCTGTGTTCTGTGTGTCTTCTAAAGTCTGAATATAACGTGTCGGTTATTTTACACAGTTTTATTGCTTAATCCAAGTAGCCAAAACATTAGTTTACTGAAATAATATCTTTTTTACAAAAAAGGAACCAGCCTTCAATAAACTGACACATATATCAACTGAGCACTTTCTATTTTTTTCGAAGTCGTTTAAAATAGGTACTAAATCCTTCTCCTGAATGTAACAAATTCTTATCTGAAAACCGCATCAAGATCGGTTCAGCCAAACGCGAGATAATCGCAGACAAACATACATACATACATACATATGTATGCTATGCTGATTGATTGGCATAGTGAAGCGTGAGTGGCCCGCTGGGCTGGACCGATCTAGCTCACCCAATAAAAGTTATAGAGGCAGTTAAAACATCCGCCGCTATTGCGCCAAACTAGGTCACTTTACTGGTCCTTGGTCATTTTGTTCTATTTTGAAAATCAATATGGCAAAGTAAAGCTGGGAGACATTTCAGCATCATAGGAAAATATTCACCTGCCATACCTTTGTATTTTTGTTTCAAATACACACATATGTATATTTTTTTTGGGGGTTTATATTAGCGCTAACCTCGCTTTTTGCTTCTGTACTGTTGTAAAAAAAAACTTATAATCACTTGTGTCAAAGTAATTGTCAGTCAGTGCCACTAGGTAAAACCTATATCTAGGGTACCCGAACACATACTAAGGCTGACATTCACACTCAATGTTTGCAGTCACTTGCTCGAGTTTACACTCGGACATGTCGTTCTCGAGCACAGATTTTCCTGGCTCGAGCAGTCTCATACTCCGTCGAGCGTATACTTCACTGTCATAAAGTAGAAATTCGACTGTGTCGAAAAATTTAAAGTTACATTTTGACCATTATGACACTTTGGAATGCTACTGCGAACTCGAAAAGACTGTGAAAGTCAGACAAACACACCCCGAATATATTGACTCATTATGTTTTAAAAATAATTAAGCTTCTGAAATAAAGATTATTCGTTAGTCCGTTTACCCACCTAGTAATCTTCACTCAGTTAATACGTATTCGTATTTGATGATGATTGCTAAAAAAGTATTTTGATTTTAAATTTTCTCTTAGCTCCGAGAATAGAATTAGGTACAAAAACCAATTTTGTTAGTGTTGCCCAGGTCTGCTTCAAATTACTTTTACTATTGTCCCTTTTTTTAAATTGAAATAAAAATACCTATTTTTAGACGAACCTTTACAACGACCTTTTATTTTTATATTATTACTCATAAAATAAAACCCAAGTAAGAGACTTTTCTTAGATAACACGGCCTGAGCAAGGCGTCCTCATTAGATATTTAAGTATCTTTTAAAAAAAAAAGGTTCCTATACACAGGAAATTTAAGAAGGAAATGAAATATATATTTATTTGCTACAACTATAACACAACAGGCAAAAAAAAAATACAAAAAAATACCAAATTTATAAATTTTTTAAAACAACTAGAAATACAAAAAAAATTGTGTAAATTTCATACTAAGTTCAGTGTGTTCGTTACACAAAATTAAATTTCGCTGCAGTGATGTCAAGACCGTCCAATGCATGCAGAACACTGTTTATTTAAAAATTCGCGCAGTTAGGTAATATTTATGCTAATGAAAAATAATTTTTAATAGTCGAGCCAGCGAACTTCGTACTACCTAACCATTACCATGTTGTTTATGTATGATACACATAAACCCTCCTCTTAAATCACTCTATTCATAAAAAAAAAACTGCATCAAAATCCGTTGCATGAGTTTAAAGATTTAAGCATACATAGCGACATATACAGTGGAAGGAACTTTGTTTTAGACTATCTACTAGTCGACCCGGCGAACTTCGTACTGCCTTACCTATAATTATGTTGTGCATGAATTATACATATAAACCTTCCTCTTGAATCACTCTAACAATAAAAAACCGAATAAAAATCAGATGGATAGTTTTAAAGATATAAGCAAATATAGCGACAGACAGACGCGGAAAGCAATTTGTTTTATACTATGTATTGAAGTAGGAAGTTTGATACAATAGCTTTTATCTCCTTGATAATTCAGATCACGGATAAACACTGTAGGTATATTAAAGGTGGAAAGCTTTGTTGTGATAATAATATTTTGTGCAAAATTGTTGTCTACACATAAAGGCCTCCGACCGAGCAGCTCGTGCTCGCCTTTTGTAGTCAGTTCGGTTTAGTAATCCTTTGAAACTAGAGAATGCTAACGCAACACTTCTATTTAGAAATATCTGGCCCGGTGAACTTCTTATCGCCCTGTACCATTTTATATGGAACATTTTATTGTTGTTTTAACTAACTTCCCCTCAATTTTACCATATTTTCTCACCTTTAAAACCTTCCCTGGACTACTACGAACATTTTAAAACCAAAATCTGCTAAAGCGGCCCGGCTGCTTTTGAGTTTTAGCGAGACTAACGAACCACGATTCATTTTTATTTATATAATATAGTCGATATATAGTAGACTATTTTATTTTATAATAGAGAAGAAGTAACAAGATATGTTAATACACACTATGTACAAACTGTAGTTTAATTTTGTATTCTCTATTAGAATTTTATCTTCATTAATTCCACTAGTCTGTGAGTCCTGATAGCAAAGCATCATAAAAGGGTGCTTGTTTTATTTTAATCAAAATTAAATTTTAAAAATAACTTTAACATTTAGATAGTTTTTACAAGTTTAATTTATACGTCTGCAAAACCATTCTTTATGATAAATATAATATAACTTTCGGTTTACAGTCAGCACTGAAAGCGATGCGATGCAGTGCTGTTGTTTTCTCTTTCTTTTGTACCTTTAATGAAAGTCAACAGAATGAACCAGAAAGTAGATCTCCAGTAAAGCTATGTTAAACCTTTTTTTTAACTTTATGAATAATGTAGCACAGTATGATACTAGAAAATCTTGCTTAGTATTTTTTGAGCACAGTAAAGTAGACTTAACTAAATAGAACAAAATTATGCACAGATTGTTGCCAAAAGTAGCAACTTTTAGCAACACTTTGTAGCTTATTCTGGACTTTAACTTAAAAGCTATACAACAGTGCCCTAAAATACTGTGCCACATTTTTGATATTTGTCTTAGTTTAGAAGAATTTTTTTTTCCGAATGGCGCCAGCATCGCTGTAAACTCTTAACTCTTACTCTTGGAATTCGTGAATTTTGCCATTATCATTGTCGTTTTCCTGTAGGTGGTTTGTGCCCCATGCTAAAAAAGAACGCTTCATAAATAACCTCATTTCAAGAACGTCGTCATTATTGTTATTATCATCCCAAACTTTTCCACTGCTGGCCAAAACTGGACAAAACAGGCCTCTTCCCCATTTACCTGTCCTAAAAATGTCGTTTTATGGAACAATATTGCTTTTTAAATAAACTCTTAAGGAAAACTGCTGTTTTTTTCTTAGGCAACTTTTATTCAAAAAATGAAGAAATTAGTCCTACTACTATTATAAAGGCGAAAGTTTGTAAGTATGGATGTATGGATGTATGGATGTATGGATGTTTGTTAGTCTTTCACGTAAAAACTACTGAATGGATTTGAATGAAACTTTACCACAATATAGCTTATACATCAGAATAACATATAGGCTACAATTTTTGAGGTTTCTAATGTGAGGTCGTAAAATTTTTGAGGTTTCTAATGTGAGGTCGTAAAAAAACACATTTTTTGCGCTTACATTGCAAACGCTGGCTGAACCCTAGGAGATAGATAAAAATAATGTACCACAGTATTGTAGATCTCAAAAAGCTCTACAAAAAAGTCCGCGATGGTATATGTCTATCTCTTAGATATAACCCAAAATAAACATTTTTATCCTAAATTTTTTACAATAATAATAATGGTATATTTTCGATGCAATTTAAAGCAATACGGCATTAATCCTTATCCAATTTAATACCTTTAATATATTGTGGATTTAATAAAGATAAAATAGTCGTTTACAGCATGAGATTCAAATGAATATTTTCGAAGATATAACAGATTGAAAATTTCCCGATATGCGACACATGGCCAATGATGGTCTTTGTTTGCAAATGCGACAGGAGTTCTCCTTAGCCTTTTATTATACCTAAGCTTTAACTTTTCCACGGCAGAGCAAAGGCCTCATACCTCCTTTCGCACACTTCACTGTCCTAAGCAGATTCCCACCAGGCTCTGTTAAGCGCTTCCAGTTCGTCGCTCCACCAATCGTTTCCCGAAGCAACCACGTCATCTCTGAAAGTTTTTCAAGACCCACTCAGTGGTGTTCTTAGCCCTAAGATCGCAGTTTATACAGGCGACATGGCTGGCCCAGTCCTATTTTTTTTTAGCCGCTTTTTCAACTATACATTCACTTTATTAGTTCTGGCGCGCAGTTCGCTGTTTCAGACTTTATCCATCAATCACAGCACCATGCGAGTTCCCAATATGCCATGCGGTATATATGTATGCACTCCATATTGCCCATAGATCGTAGTTCGCATAAGCGACATATCCAAGACCAAAGTAGTGACAAACTGTTTATAGCAAACAGACACAGCCTGTGGCACTGAGCTTAGAGGGGAGCCGGCGAAGAAATGACATGCCCTCCCCGAGAGGAACAGATAGGCTTGGGAGGGACAGGACACTGGATGTCGATCATCACAATTCTTTCCAAATTGCCACGACGGCCACCGGCGGGTTTTGGTGGCTGTGAGCCCCGAATACCGCCTTCGCTCCTCGCGCTACAAAAAAAATGCAAAGATCTTTGTCACCGGCGGCCGTCTTGGCGCTTTTGGGAAGAACCCCGGGCACCACGCATTATAGAGTCCGAAGTCCTTCCCACGCTCAGGTGCTATCAGCTTCGTGCTCGGGGAGGGCATATTGTTCCCTCCCAGGCTTGCCTTTGGAGCTGCGGCGGCATAGTGCCACAAGCTGTGCCGCCGCCCATCTCGGGGCCGTTTGATAAGTGGGTCGGGCCCCCGCCCTTTACACCCACGACCCCTTTTAATCGCCTCTTACGACAGGCACGGCATACCGTAGACCTATTATTTCGCCTGGACCCACAGGACTTTTCCCACCAGGCCCTGCCGAGCGTCTATACGCCGCTCCATCGTTTTCTGGTGCAAAGTCATTTCTTGCCATGTTTCGGAACCTACTCAGAGGTACTACATGCCCAGAGATCAGATTTATTACGCGCGACATGACCAGCCCAGTCCTATTTTAATTCAACCGCCTTTTGAGCTACATCTAATTTGAGTTTTGTCATGACCAACATTATGTAGCAAGTAGTGGATGTGCATTGTGAGAGAATTGCATAATACCAACTTTTGGCCAAATACTCTCCTTACAGGCGTGACAGAATAAAGAAGTCGAAAGACGCTTTAAAACGACTTGCGGAGCTATTGTGAAGGGACTCATAAAGGCGACCTTTACTCTTATGTCTGAATCGAAAACTCATGAACATGTGCATTTTCCCCATCCTTACCTACGCAGCTCAGACTTGGTTTTTCAATGTCATTCAAAAGTCTAGGCTTAAGGTCTTTCAGATAAATATGGAGCGAAGCCTTATCGGGAGTTCGATTGGTTGATACATGAAAACGTATTTTTTTTATTTCATCGTGAAAATAGGAAAACGTGTTCTTCAGTGTTTGTAAGTAAGCTATAACAATGGATTTTCAAAAAATTCTACGGGAGCGGTAAAACAGAAAGTTTTGAAGGTATTAAACTCCTAGAGCTAGAAGGTGAAGAAGAAAATAGATAACCAAAATTCACATGGGAACAGAACATTATCCTCTACACTATTTTTATTTACGTAGTTAATACTCCAACCAATTAAAAGTAGTGCAACACGCTACTATCAGTATTAGGAACTATGAAAATATAGGTTTCTTATGAACGGTTCAGTGTAAAAATGTTTTTTTTGGAGTTTCCACGTAAACTGAAATATGTGTACTTACTAATTTTAACTGATATAAGGACAAACCGCTTGAAATTTTTATTTTAAAAATATGTTATGTTTAGGGTGAATAGGTGCAAACAAAAATTATTTTCCTAAATTCCTGAATAAGTCATCCACCAGTTATTTCCGTAAATTATGAAAATGCGCGTGCGAAGCTGCGGGCAAAAGCTAGTTTTCTATACTTACATAAAACATTGTAATTTGAACTCTATCAAAAATTTGATATTCTTCTTCACAACCTTTCATCATATACTGGGATACAATACCTAAATCAGTGTGCTAGCTTTTAGGCGTCAAGGTCTGGGCAGGATCGCAATCTTTTTCTAACCTCATGTCGAGGGCTTTGTTCACGTTTGACCGAGCGTTCGCCAGGTCTCTTTAGGAAGCCTACGATCTTTCGTCTTCCAGCTGCAACACAGCGTCTTGCAGCTGGTTGGTTATCTTAACAAAAGATTTTCATAATTTCATAAGAGATTTTTTTGCAGCAAGTCTGTCCAAAGACGTTCACTAATAAGCATTGTCCACCCTCATAACGATCTACCATAGGGACTGGATTTGTACTCCGCAACCTTCACCCAGGCTGTATTTTTATTATTAAACAAACAAAAAAACACGCCTTACAGTCCCCGAAAGGTAAGGCAGAGGCACCAGCTCAAGATCTGGACCCACGTTTATTATTATTAAAATATATATTAAAGTTATTATTTTGCATTAATTACCATTTTGGTACGAATCATGAAACATCTGAAAACGTAAATACACTTTGAGGAAAAACGCATCTCCCCCACATTCGACCTAGTTACGGTTCAATAGGAGTATCTTCAATAGAAAATTGCATTGATTGATTTTCAATAGAAGCTTCTTCTATTGAAACAACTTTATTGGCTTTCTTTTGATTACTTCAGTTATCCATATTCATCTATCGGGAATAGGGTAAAACGTCTTATTGCGGCGGTAGTCAAAGTCACGTCAGTAATTTGTAGCGTCAAAGCATTTTTTTTTGGTTCTGATCAAACAATGAATAACCCTGAATAAATCTAAACACAGATCCACCATATATAGGGTAGAATTTATTGCTATACAGCCCTAGACGGCAAGCCGTCGTGCAAAATCCATCCAAGAAAGTGATAAACTTGGAACCGGCCGTAAAGTTGTAGTCAATTGATGACAAAGGGCTGGCGGCTGGAGTGATAAATATTATGTTTAGATACACCCACATAAAATAATAATAAAAAAAAAATGTCTCTAACTCAATCCTAAAGCTAAAATCAGCTGTAATAAAAAACAATTAGGCTTTATAGTAAATCATGAACTTACAAATACTAGTAAGTCGTCCGTCGCCGCCGATCCAAATCCAGTTTTGATTATGGTGTTTCGACCTGGTTTTTGCTAAAAATACAGAGAACAAAAGGTTTTTCTTTCAATTGCTTTTCTCAGTAATATTTTTGCAATACTAATTTATATCGTTTCCAATTTATTTCCAATATAAGGAATAAAATAAAACTATTATGTTTATAAAAACACTTTGTCTATTTAAAACTGTATTAGAACAAAACAATAAAAAACTTGATTTTTTACTGACAAAACAATAAATAAAATTTAAATAATCACAGCGCTGCAGACTAAGTTGTACTTTTAATACAATAATATCACAATAAAATTCATAAACAGAAAATTATAATTATTTTAAATAATTAGATATAATCTAAAATTTAACACGGTAATGACTAGACATTTAGAGTATCTTTTAAAATAGGATTCTTTTTTGAAGCGTTCATATAATAATATTAAGAAATAGGTACTAAGTACCTAATTGGTATTTGTCAAAAGTAAAATAACTACATACTTACTGATGGCATTATATTTTTTTTTAAATAATAATAGAGGTAAATAATAGAAGATACATTTATATTTCTTTCAAGTTTATTACAGCTTCACAACTATTTACTTATTTCACCTTATTTTCAATTTTCAATGTATGTTTTTAAAAGAGTTAATTTAGATGCGGTCTTGTTGCACGAAAATTGTAAATACTTAGTAACTATTAAACTTGAAATTATAAGAAGGAACTGATTTTGTAGATGTTGGTAAAGATTATTAGAGACAGGTATAAAAAGTCAGTAAAAACACTTAAGGGTCTATGTGTATTTACAATAAACTACTCTTACATTGTTAATCGTATTATTTTAAATTTAATGTAAACATTTCACTACGTATTCAACATAGGTAATATTCATTAATAAAATGTGAGATCATTTAACAGATTTCTTGTGCTTTGCACACAATAAAATAATTCACAAGGAAAAAGTTTGAAACTAAATAAAAACGAAGAACTAAATTACGTTTGGACCTGTTGGGGAACTTTCCCTTTCAGTCTTCGCATTTACCCAAAAAGTTTTGACATTTTTTAAAATTACCATTGGTATTTTCATTGGCGACGACTTTGTTGAATCTATTGACTACGTCTCGAACTTTTCCCTTACTTATAACGAGTTCTTTGTCATACCTCGGGGTGATCTTCTCTCGCCCGTTACAAAGGGGGGAGTGCTTTGTGCCTAATTTAGCATAATGTTCACTTTGCGATTTTCTAAATTCGCGCACAGCATTATCGATATTATTAATCAGGTCTTTGGCGACAAAAGTTGCGATCTCATGCTTAATTCGGTCCCGTTCATTCATAATTTCGTCAAGCCTGCTATGATTCTCTCTCTCTTCCACTCGCTCTGGGCTATGGCTGTGAGTGAGCGAGTGAGCTGCAGGACTGTCAGGTCCTTGGAAAGTAATGCTAGGGTTGATCGCAGTATTTTGATCACATTCGTCAGCCTCATCGTAAAATTGAGGTTCTTCCATTTGGTTCTTTTCTCCGAGAAGCCAGAAAGTGACCATTTTTCCTTTGCCCTGTAGAGAAAAGTGAAATTTGTTACAAAAATCTTTCATACGTGTGCTGCGTTAAAATTAGTTATTTTAAAAAACTGTTGAAGATTTTGAGTTATACTAAAAGAAGATAAAAGATAAAAAACGCTTTATTGCCTTTTAAAAACGCCCTAAATATACATTGAATTAGGATTACAAAATAATACAGTCAGTAAAATTTTGACTGTTCTTGTAGTATTCTGAGGGCAATGGGCAAGTGCAAAAGAACTTACCTTCATAGTGATTTCCCCTCGGCACTCCAGTTCAAAGCAGTCGTACAAATCCAGGATCTCTTTGGTCTTTGGACTGACGTGAATCTTGAGAGCCTCACCATGTGACTCCATGCGAGAGGCTGTGTTCACTGTGTCTCCGAAGAGACAGTACCGAGGCATTTTTAGGCCTACTACACCTGCTACGCACGGACCTAAGTAGTTAAAAAAACATACAAATTATAATCATCATATCTACAATTACTCAAGGGTATCATAAAAGGGAACGCCTGAAGGACGGGCAGCAGCAGTTCTTCGTCGGACAACTTGAAGAGATATCCCGCCTGCTATGCATGTTTGTCCTTGTGGCGATTTACAGGAAAAACCTATGTCCAACTGTGGATGTCTTATGGTTGTGATGATGATGACTAAGAGTTTGGTAAATCATCAGAAATTATATATTTACCAGTGTGCATCCCAATCCTCAGCAGTAGTCGTTCCCCAGGTCGATGAGGCACGGTCTTCACCCTGACAGCCCTGAGTAAGGCCAGGGACATGCGAGCTATCTCAGCCGCGTGGCGGTTGCCGTTCCTCATTGGAAGACCTGAGACCACCATGTAGGCGTCGCCTATTGTTTCCACCTAGGTTTTTAAAAATATATGTGTAACCATTAAAGTTGATTATGACCATAGATAGAATAGATGCGAAGGTACAATGACATCAAAAGAATGGAGATGTATCCATCATGTGGCTGGAATGGGTCGAACACAAACGTCAAGCAGAGAAAAAAGAATACTCGTAGAGAAATAGAGAAAGATAAATTCCCTCAGGTTTAGGTTCAAAATGCTACCGATCTTATTTATGCTTCAGGATTACAGAAGATTCATTATACAAAAAACAGCACAATACAAAACACCTAATATAATAGTACCCACTACCCACCTTATAAACGTCGAAATTCTCAATAATAGAATCGAAGCTGGTGTAGAGATCGTTAAGAAGGTCGACTACTTCCAGTGGCGTGGACTCGGCGGAGAGCTGCGTGAAGCCGATTATGTCGCTGAAGTAGATGGTCACTTGGTCGTATGTCTCTGCCATCACTGGCTGGCCCATTATCAATTGGGATGCTACTGACCTAAGAAGAAAAGAGGTTGATAGATTTTAGAAGAAAGGTTACCAATCGACTTTGAAGTAGACCCTGATGGTGTGTATGATCTTCTTTCAATCTTTAATAAATCTGAACCATTGGATCTTGTAATTGCTCTTGTTGTTGATTGTGTTTTGTGTGATCATGAATTGAATTTGAATGCAAAATGAAAAAATTGGGTTGTTAAAAGTATAAATTCCATCAGAAACCAGCAAAAAAAGGTCGGTGGGTCGTTTTAGGGGCGGGAAAAATCACATCTGTATCTAAATATTATTAAGGAGTCGATCGATATTTATAGTTCAGTTCAAAACAAAACGTTAAAATTGAACTTACTTGGGCAGCAGCTGATACAGCAACTCCTCACATTTCCTCTTCTCCTCGAGGTAGTCCGAGGTCCTCTCCTCAACCAGCGCCTCCAAGTTGTTGGCGTATTGCTCTACTTGTGTGAGCAACAGATCTAGCCGTGTTGATGTCTCGCAGTCCCTGGTTTATAGTAATACGATTAAAGATTACTAGCTGACATGGCAAACTTATACCGTCTTGTATTTACGTATTTTTGTAAATATTCTATGGCGCATCGTCAGCAATGAGGTTGTGCCAGGAGAAGACTGGCCATTCCATAGCAATCTGAAAAGTGTCACACGAAATTCCAAACTTGAGATTGAAAAGTCTTCGCTTCGACGTATGCCGATGTTTTCATTAATCAATTATTATTTTCCAAGCAGTCGAGTCGTTTTGATACCTATGTACTTTAAAATAATTTTGTAAAACATTTTCTGTAAATATAAAATTTGAACAGTTGTTTTAAAATCGTTTGGTAATTAGTTAGCGGGGATCACTCAAGCTAGGAGCAGAGTCAGATAGCCAGCTCTCCTACAGTGGTGACCCCGACGTGATATGAACACGCAACCTTCTGATATGTTTTTACCATCCGAGATAAAGAAACATGACAGCGACACTGAGTACGTCCGGCAGCTAACTGAAGCGATGGAAGCAATAAGGCCTGAACAGCAGAAAAGCTCCAACGCGCAGCGAAAAATATTCGTGAATAAAGATCTACAAACATGCTCGCACGTTTTCTTAAGGATTGACGCAACCCGAAAACCGCTTACACCACCTTATGAAGGACCCTACGAAGTTGTAGAGAGACACGACAAGTACTTCAAGATCAAGTTTGCGAACAGAACGAGCACGGTATCTCTGGACCGACTGAAGCCAGCGTTCCTGAGCTGCGATGAAGAAGACGAGCACACCGACTGCACCAGCACCACTGGCAACGGCAAGATCGCCATAGAACCCAAGGAGCCTAGCGTTTCGCGATACGGCCGACCTCAGCGTCGTACCGTACGCTTCACTTAGCGGGGGGTAATATGGCGCATCGTCAGCAATGAGGTTGTGCCAGGAGAAGACTGGCCATTCCATAGCAATCTGAAAAGTGTCACACGAAATTCCAAACTTGAGATTGAAAAGTCTTCGCTTCGACGTATGCCGATGTTTTCATTTTTCAATTATTATTTTCCAAGCAGTCGAGTCGAGTCGTTTTGATACCTATGTACTTTAAAATAATTTTGTAAAATATTTTCTGTAAATATAAAATTTGAACAGTTGTTTTAAAATCGTTTGGTAATTAGTTAGCGGGGATCACTCAAGCTAGGAGCAGAGTCAGATAGCCAGCTCTCCTACAATTCTTTAGCTTATGTCACCCGGGGATGGTGTAGCTGTCGAACAGTGAAAAAATTTTTGAAATCGGTTAAGTATTGTCCCTATTCAATGGAAACAAACAAAGAAACAATCGAATGTTTCCTCTTTAAAAATTGGTAGATTCAAACATCAGCCATAATGCTTTAAAGCTACATAAAGAACTAAAATAACGTTAATTCAGTCTTCCACTGTAACGTAGTAAGCGCCGATGTGAGGTCAGGGTTAGATTCTGTATGTTCAAAGTTTAAATACGTTTGTGCACCCTAGGGCCAAAGCACAAGTATCTCCTCTGTATTCACGATTTAAAAAATGTTAATCAAACATTCCTATTAATACTTATGATCTATCACATAATATACTTAATCTGAATCAGATTAAGTATATTATGTAAAAGAACATATTTTAATGCTTTACAAAACTTTTTTCAGAAAGCTGCATGAATTTACTTTACCACGGAACTTGTACCCAAAATGTAACGGCATTTCATTTAGATACGAGGAAATGGCTGTTGCAGTTTTATGGCCGGTTTAGTAGGATCAGAAAAGGGTGCTGCTATAAAATGTTAACATCTTTACTACACAAGTAAGTAACCTTTTCGTTTTCGTTGTTTTGGAGTCCGCGCTTAGAATACTTATCTATAATATAAAAATTAATCGCAAAATGTGTTGTAAGCGCATAACTCAACAACGCCTGGACCAATTTTACCAATAGGTTCTTTTTTTAAATGTTCGTTGAAGACCAAGAATGGTTTTTATGGCGAACAAAATTCGAATTATTACCGGGAAAACAACATAGTATAGGTCGACTAGAATGGGAATAAAAAAGAGTCTCTTTTTCATTATAATCAGAAAATATAAAATATAGTCGTATTCGATAACGCGGTCCGTCATCCTCGTCATTCGGTGCTAGAAATGAAGCTCAATTCTCGAGCTAGTTAATGAGGCGGCTGACCAACACGACTGATGAGGAGCAAAAGAACCAGGACCCATGGCATAAATACCTACCGAAGCACGGCAGCGATAGTGACAGCATTCTAAAAAGACCCATGGCTAAGTATCTATGTAGTTACTATTTATAATTACTTGTTAATCCTATGAATATTTTCCTTGAGTGCGGAGAAGTCTGGCCTGTCGTCAGTGTCAGGGGCGCCCCATGGAGGCTCCCCCGTCAGCGACTGTCGTGGGGACACCGACAGGGGCGACGTGCCACGGTTCCTCATCTCTGCACTACCTGGGAATGTCGGAACACTTTATTAAAGATGTTAATTGCATGCAAAGTGCGTTTGTCCACCGCCATCGTCACCGTCACGGTAGCGAGAACGAGATTATTTTCGGTAAAGTTTAATATTAAGTTTTGGGATGACGGCGCTCGGGTGACGGTCATGCGGTGGACGTGTGGCATGCATGTACTTACAGTGGCGGTCTAGGATGGCGTATCACTTCCGGTTTTTCTGTATTGCAAAACAGCTCTTGTTCTTTGGTACAGACCTAGACACATCTTGTTATGTTACACCCTCCTAGACCGCCACTGTACCGCTAAATCGGTGCTCATCTCGTTCCCGGTGCCGTACAAGCCTACTAAGTGAGCACAGTAAGGCAATGTCAAGCGAAACACCTTTTGTTTATAAAGATTTTGTAGAGCATAAAAAAAACCTTAAACCCTTGGAGAACGAAAGTTCCGCTTTGCGCGTCTTTATTACGACCCCACACAGGTGCGTTGTTAAATACTCGCAAACCAACAATCTCAGTTGGAATTAATTTTAGAGACATTGCAGTGCCCTAACAGGAACAATGTTATTTAACTTCTATTTAATCAATCAATATATATAAAACTCTTCCGTTACTGACTGACTGACTGACATACAACGCAGAGCCTAAACTACTGGGCGTAGAAAGCTGAAAATTGGCACGTGGGTTCCTTGGGGAGTGTAGGTGAGCACTAAGAAGTGATTTCCCGAAATTCTAACGAGAACGGGAAAAAACGGGAATTTTGTGTTTATGAAAAATCTGCGCGGGAAAAACCGCGGTGCAGCCTCTAGTTTAATCATGAACTTACAGAAACTATTCAACAACACAAAAAACTACAAAAGTAGGACTACTCCTGTAGTTTTCCATTTAATGTCTTGAACCATGACATGACTTGAACATGAAGTTTTTGTGACCTTCCTAAGCTTTTAGGTCAAATATCTTCACATTTATGACATTGGCCAAATATGCCATTATCGCTCGTGTGAAAAGCATAAACGTAAAATGCTCTCATAAACATGAATATAGCCTAATGGCTTCCATCAAATCTCCTCACCTGTAATCGTAAATTGACTTCATATATTTTTGTGATGGTGACCTATTCTCAAAAATCAAGGAAACATCATTCAAAGTAAAGTACCCATTCAACAGCCAGTCTGTCTTTTTTAGATAGCTTACCATCCGATGCAAAGATAAAATATAGTCAAAGACATAACACACATCATATCACAATTTGACCGCTTTGACTAGTATAACTGACAGTTGGGCATGTTTTTGTAAGTATGTTTGTAAAATTTTCACGATGAAACCGCTGGTCTGATTTTTAAAATGGAGGTCGCTTATACCCTGCATTTGGTTAATACTGAACATCACATCACACTTTAATTGATGTTTGCATCAGATGAACGAAAGGAATTGCGCTTTGCAGCAACATACGTCTAAACTTGTCCTCAAGGACGGCAGCACAGTAGTCGCAGGCGAGGGTGCAGTGCGGCCGTCGCGGCTCCAGCAGCGGGCTCACGGCGCGCCGCGGACTCGGCGTGTCGCCGCCGCCCGGCGGGACCAGCGACATTGCTCTACAAACAAATAAAATAACGTATGATGTTCAAAGTCATCTAGAAACTAGGGTAAATGATGTTAACTTTTTGCGGAAATTCAACACATTTTGTTTTGGGAAATTTGTGAGGAAAGACTGAATGAAAGAGACAGCGTGGACGATCAAGGGAAAGCTACTTTCACCAAACAAAGGAGCGTGTCAGTGCAGAGTTGCATCAGATGGTCAAGCAGCTGGCGGAAAACAGGGACGAATGGAGGAGGCTCCACCGACAAGAGCACACCTCATAAGTGAAGAAGAAAGAAGTGAGGTATGGTGAGCAAATCTCTTCTCAAATTTTTACTATATTCTCAGAACCACCCAGTTAAGTATATAATTTCACAGAGTATTTCAGAGTAATCCGATTCCCGACTGAAGTGGAGCGTTGTTTACGCTTTTGTTAAGACTCAGACAATGGCGCACTTCAAACAGTCTCGCAGCCGCACTGAAAAATCTCGTAGATAAAGAGATACCTAATAATAACAACGTATTATTTAATAAAAGCAAAATGGGAATGTAGTGTTCATCATCAAGACAATAACTGCGTTAACCATATCGTTTTTCAATAAAAAATAACGCATTTGAAAAAAAAAACAACTAAAATCTTCTTAACTGAAATACTTACATAATATCACCGAGAAATCATCAAAAATAAAAATTTTTAATTGTCTCTAACTGGGATAATTTTGTAGTCCTAAAAGTTCGAAATATATTTTGAGGTGTCCGTCTTCTACGTTAATTGAAAAGCACGACGTTCAGGCTGCTCTGCAACAACATTTTGTATGTGCGTATGCGTATATTTTATTGATACCTTTCGTGCAAAAACACGATTTAAAGCTTCGGAAAATCAAATTTCAGCCGGTGGGAAATAAATTAAACTATATACAAAATCAAATTGGCTTTAAATGAACATGTTTTCATTTCCAAAGTGCTCTCAGAATTCTATAAACTATGATACAAATATTGTCTTCGATACGAATAAAATATTGAAATAAAAGAACCTTGTCCCTATTCTATTAGATGTTGACACGATATCACAATACATTTTGTAATATAAGTAATAGGATTGTAATAGGATGCTCAATTTGCAGCGATAAATATATCATAAAACTTATATAGGTAGTAGGTATTTATTTAGGTATATTCTTATTGTATTCTTTTTTTTCTTTTCCAGAAAAAAAAGGACCTTCAGCAGCGTGGCAGCTCAATGGAGCAAAGTTGAATGTGTCCCACGGTTAGTTAAACATTTTACTTCAATAATGCTATCTTCACGCTGCATGCAAGCGAACTAGAAAACCTGATAAAATAAAGAATAAAAAGAACCAACCATCTTTTACTTAGAAACTATAGTCGCTTAATATGGCTATGGACAATTTTTAGGAGAACTTAAGTAGGTACATCAATTTATAGTATAAATTAAGCCGCTTCTAGTTGTCTGTCGATTTACATACATGTTTAAATCTTTACAACTGCAACGATTTTGATGCTTTATTATGTTCATACATGCACAACATTATATTAGGTTATGCGGTACTATTAAAAAATAGTAAAAATTAATGTAGCTATTTAAAAAAAACAGTAGCAGAACGTGGCATCTTGTCGTTAAGAGCTTTTTCGTCCAGGCACCAGGCAACCTATAAATCTTTTAAGCGGGCTTTGCAGTGTGTACAGTACACACAACGAATAACAACAACAATATTACCTTCAAATCAATAGCTATAAAGTTTTATCAAAATTTCTGATAGGGTGCATACTTAAATTTAATATCGATATTTAATTAAACCCACATCATCAGGTGTCGACATCGGATTCCGAAGTCAAACATTCCTGTCTAACTTCAGATTACGTAGAAATTTAATCTAGAGTTTGAAAGACCCAATTCTAAGTACACAACCCGCCTCGCCAAAATATGTTAAATCAGTATATTTCCTTGAACCACAAACCTTAGCTAACCTTAGCTACCTAGGCATACATGAATATCATATTATTATACGATTTTAAAAAAAACTTTTTATCAAAAAATTAAACCGCCGAAAAAACTGAAAAGCATTAAATAATAGGGAAACATTTTCTATTAGGCCTTAATTTACTCACTTCTTAAAGTAATTTTGGATTACCAAGAAATTTTAAGTCGGTGCCACACCACACAAGCAAATTCATTATCTACGTAAAGCGCGATGCGCAGCGACACACGTTTTTCGGTTATTTCCTTAAATTTCAGGTAATTTAGTGATCTGTGACCCTAATAATAGCCTCGTGATTTTGAAACGTAATAAAACAAACCAGAAACAACCTCACACATTTCTAAATTTGCTGCTAAATAAACCGGTACGGTGGTTTTAAGAATACGTTAAATCTTTTTCAGTTGTGAACTTTGATAAGGTCTGTCCGCCTACGTCGAAGTTTACTTTATAAAATTTATTCTATACAACATAAATTTGGAGTTTTGATACGCACGTCACACACAACCCTTGCCGTACGTTGTGGTCCAATTCTAGAGAGTAAATTCAGAGAAGTACGTAGGTAATACGAGCAAGACTGAAGCCTTCTAGTAAACATGAACAAAACTGGCGATATTAATTCGCGGCTGCTAGGAATTTAATATAGCTAGTCACTAAAACCGCTGTTATTTGTGGCTGTTTTAATAGTTATGATAAGACCCACGTGGGCTATCTTCGGTATCCATGACATTGTTATCGTTTATTTAATACAAACTCTCATAACCGAGATATGAATAGTACCTATTTTATTGCACAATTTTTCTGTCGCACAAGAAAGCAGTAGAAGACCTTCCAGTCCTCAGTAACATTACATTAATTATATTGTCTTGAGTATATATGTATTTCACTGACTATAAGTGTACGTGATCAGAAATCTCTTTTAGTAGGTAAGAAAATCATCCATAAATCGACACAACGACATCAAAATCAATCTGTAGTCGGTAACAATTTCGTTACTTTAAATTCTATCAGCTAACTGCGTGAAGCTCAATCAGAAACGTCAGCTTCAGGGCTGTTGTAAAAACGTGATGAATGACTACCCTGCGACATATTCTAGGCCAGGATATAGATCACTCTCAAAGCGGATCACGACTTTTTTTCAATCCGAGTAATGATTTTTCTCTCCAATCTTGTACGTACAGTAGGCCGCATAACCTATCTCCCACATATTTTTTTCAATTTCTAATACTACTTACTATGATGCTACCACAATACTGTAGTGTTTTTAGTTTTTTTTAGTAGATTGGTATAGAGAAAGTAATTCAAATTCATGGGTTGGTCATGTTGTTATGAAAATGGAATCAATCCGTTGTCGGTTACATACAGTTTCACTACCTAATTAGTGACTCTCTGAGGCAGAACGAAAATATCTGTAAAAGCATAGTTATATTTTGACGGTAAAAAAGCAAATAGGACCTGAATCAAATAGGAGCTTTTGAATATTTTATACATCATGTTGAATTTTGCTTGCAATACCAAGAATTCAGGAAGGAAATTATTTATTTTGCTACTTTTAACATAGCCAAAGATGATTTATGATTCTTAACCGCTGACATTTCTTAATATTTTTTTTTGAAAATACCTCTATTTAGAGAGACCGAATTTAATTGCTTATTAAAGAGCACTTTAGCTTTAAAATCGTTTTCTTAATTAACAGTCGATACCATATCTCAATATAGCATTGTGTAAGCTAGAGTAAAAGGAAAAGAATCCAACTAATCTAACATATTAACCAGGGTCAAGGTTTCAGTAGCAGTTAATATTAAGATGATGGCAGCTTCCGAGGCATGTGGCGTAATGAACGATCCACTCCGGCTTGCTCGCGGATAGCAATAAAACGATCATTTAATTAGAAAGCTTTGACGCCATTATGACGGGCTTGTGGGCGGACTTGGTTAGGATATTAATCTCAGCGGATAGAGGGCTACTGTTGGACAGAGGTCTCCCACACAGATCGCTAGATATACCCTAGAGATGGACAACATTCTGGGAGGGTTTGACATAATCCCGCTTAGGAATTAGATTGAATTAAACTCTGCAAAAATAAAAGGTTAGTGAAGTATCTTCTTATCTACTCTTTTTTATCCAAAACAAGCTAGCCAGTAAAATACTTAATAATTCTACTAATAAAGTTTATTTAACATTAATTCATATTTACCAGCCTTCGTTTCGCTATTGTTTCTTTTCTTTTTAAAACACAAAATTTCTTATTTTCACCGCACCCCAGATACCTATACTTTTCCCTGTAAATTACCATATAAGCCTCGAAAGTCTACTCAGAATAATTCCAGAGTTATCTGATATTGTTTTCTTTTATGAAAAGTTATCATGATTAATACTATTATATTTTACACTTTATTATTATCTATCTAATTGAATCAACACAATAGTTTAACTATTATTATTAATTTTGTTTTTAACTGTTTGAACTACAAAAGCAGAAACCAAAGAAACTGTTCCATTGAAAGCTAACCTCTAGCCAAGAAGTTGCAATTGCAATATGTGAAACTAGCAAACGCCTCTAGAATCGACGACATAAATCAATAATTTTTGAAAACGATTCCACTTAAATAAGTTTTTTATTGCTGCGCTCACATTAGTCGATGCTACGACACAATAGTTCAATCCGGAAGTATCGAATAAAATCTTGAGAAAATTTGCGAAACCGACATTGAAGTATAATGATAGCTCCCATTTACACTGCTTTACATGAATAATGCAGCCTCTGAGAGACAGCACGAATTTTGTAATGCAAATCGGGGAGTACAGTAAGCTACTTTTCAAACTATAAGTTTTATGTTAAATAATGTTATTAAGTGGTACCTACATTATTAAAATGTTCCTTAGTTAGAAGGTTTTGGAACGCTTGTGAAGTTTTAATGTGTCTTTATGACATAGCTCACAAAGTTTTAATTTCAGTACCTAAAGTACATAAGCTGTTTTACTTTGTCCATTGGTCAACTTTACTAAGTTTAAGTACGCAAACGAGGTACAAACCAACAAAGACTATGACAAAGTTTATAATAAAAAATAAAAAACACGCTGTAAATTTAAAAGCGAGGCACTTCTGAGAAAAATCTTTGAGGTCCTTGAAACGTCTGAAGTTGGTATTAAATAAGTACTTCGAAGTAAATAACTTCGTATATTTAGAAAATAACGATCAACGTGTTTTTATATTTGTATGATTTGTACCTATTTAATGTGTGTAGTAGAGTTTGTTTTTACATACCCTTTTAATAACTGAACAATGTAAACCATGCCAGCGTAGACAAAGAAACCATGATGGCTCTATGATTTCACAAAAAAATATTCTCCCTTCTAAAGCGAAAACAAGTTTATTTTATATAATATAATCAGGTAAGGTTTACTTGTTATAAATTAACATGTAATAAAATGTAAAGAAACAAAAATATTTTTCTCTTCTCTTTGCTATTGAATAATTCATATTTTCAGTAAAAAATAAATACTTTAGATCTAACTCTGAAGACAGCGATCGTTTGCTAAATCTTTCAGTTTTCTACTGATAATATTTGAATGGGTTTCAGATAAGAATGAAAGATTGAATACCAAAGTAGCTAGTAAATTAAATTCCTAGCCTTACATGTTGTCTTATAACTTTGTGGAAAAGCATAAAGTATTATTATATGACGCTGTTTGATGAAAACGAGGAACAGACAGAAACGGAAAAGCGAGTTTTAAATAAATATTTAAAAAAAGAAAAGTGCCTTTTCACAAACGGATTTAGTAGATGTCTCCTCGGAAGCCGCTTTCAGAGAGGTCGAGAAACAAGGTTAAGTGCAGACTCGGCAAAGTCGGCGTACGGAGAAAATTAGATGACCGACCTACCGACCGAGCGTGATGGGATTATCACAGCGTTAAACTGCCTGGAGTTAGAATTATGCCTTTGCCTTAGAAAAAAAAAAGGTTTTGTCTTATAAAATATTATTAACTAGTAAGCGCCCCGCTGCTTCGCCAGCGCATTTTCCCTTGAAACATCAAATTCCCAATTTTCCCGTGGGAATGGAAATAGGGATAAAAAGTAGCCTATATCCTTTCTCAGGCTCTAGACTATCCATATACCAAATTTCATTCAAATCGGTTCAGTAGTTTTCTCAAGAAAGCGAGACAGACAGACGGACAGACAGTTACTTTCGCATTTATAACATAAAAAATATGGAATATGAAATGTCAAATTAATGTTTAAATTTAGACCAGCTAAAGTTCTTCTTGTCTCGTTTTTTTATTTTAATTAAGTACTTAATACAAACCGCCGAGAATTCCTTCTAACCTTTCTTCATGCAGGCACGTTGGTTATATGTTAATTCACGTTTGCTCTGTTTTTGCATAAGGTTTCATTATGAAACTCCTTTCTCGGCGCCTCATTTAGGGGTCCGCAGTAGAAACTCTGTTTAAAGCGGGTTCCCGAGAAGCCTTGCAACTTATATACTTCGTAATGATCTGAGATAGGAAACCTTTCCTTTGCTTAGACTTATTCCTAGTAAGTAAATGTTGCATCATCATTAAATCTCCTAAAACATAACTAGACAAAAAGAACTAAGAATAATTCAGAGAAGAAGAGACATAAAATATACCTAGTTATTAGAACTTAAGTTTCAAATATGTTAATTTCAATCTTTTCAAACGTTAATTTTATACGTTTAAGTATTAACCGGAGCGATAACTTGCAAGAGCATATCTACGTCAAGCACTGAGCACATAATATCTTTTATTAAAAAAAATATATATGTATTACCCGTCGCATGATTACCTACCCTCAAACGCATACCAACTATTAACAGTTTATGTGCAAACGACGTGGTGAGGTTTTAAATTAGTACAATTAGTATAATAAGGTTTCATTTTGGCAAAGAGCGTAGTAGGTATATATAGGCTTTTATAACAACGCGTGTTTCCATTTAAGTTTCATTAATTGAACCACGTAAAAGCTCATTACAATAACTTTATAGAAGCTTACCGTTTCGTAGAAATGTTGAGAACATTCATTATTTCATTATAATTTCACCGTACCGTAATTTTGCATGTTTCTTTTCACGTACTTTTTCTTTATATTAAATAAACTTTTAGTTTTTCGTTTCTCTTGGATTTTCAATTCTGGACTGGACTGTGTTCTGTTTTAAGCGGCTAAGATGTAAAAATTGACTCGTTAATTCCGTTTCATCCGTATATTTGGAAATTTAGGAAATTCCATGCTATTCTATTGTACCTAAACCCTTTAAAAAACTTATATTTTTTAAATATCTCGAGCGTCTCAGGCTAAACATTAAAAGTTTTCTTAGAATGTGAAGAGTTTTATATATGGTTAATAAAACATTTTTTAAACACAATTTTTACTGGGGTAAAGTAAGTGCAACAACGCTCGTTAATGAACAGCCTTCACGACTAAACTTTGCGAGACTACGACCGACTACTAATTCATATCGCTTGCAGAGTTACTAACTACATCTCAAACTTCGGGAACTAAACTGTACCGTACAAAATATAACTTTAATCTATATAAATAAAACTCTTCCGTTACTGACTGACTGACTGACTTACAGACAACGCAGAGCCGAAACTACTGGGCGTAGCGGGCTGAAATTTTGCATGTAGGTTCCTTAGGGAGTGTAGGTGAGCAATAAGAAGGGATTTTCCGAAATTCCCACGGGAACGGGGAAAAACGGGATTTTTGTGTTTATGAGAAATCTGCGCGGGAAAAACCGCGGGGCAGTCTCTAGTATTATATAAGGCGGCAGAAATGTGTATTTCGATAACGTTAAGAAATATATCAAAACAATAAATCTATTTAAAAAAAATACACTATAGTGGCGGTCAAAATAAGTGAATACGGCTCCTGGGCCCGCATTCTGTTATTTTAAAAAGCACACTTTTGTCTCATTATTATAATATCGCAATTAAAAAAAACCTATAGAAAATCCACCTACTATGCATCGCTGTTGAAAGATTTAACATTGACTTGCGCTACGCACAGGCAACAGGCACAATAGTGGCTGTCAAAATAAGCGAATACCTTTCAGTATTCGAGTTTTTTTTAATAACAGTGAAACTGTAATAGTATAAACAAGTATAATAGTATAAATAATTTTAAAGTTACTAGAGAACAGTATTAAGTAAGTTTACGTACATAATGAAATTTAAAAAAAAAAAAAATTTAGATTATATTTATTTTTAGATTTACTCTGAACAGAATAAGTACATACAAGTACAAATAACGTAGTAACGTAGAGAAGTAATCTAGCGGTAATTACTGTCACGTTTCCATTAGAATTATTCAAATTAGCGAATGATCTCCATCTGTAACTTAATGTTCTAAATCGGATCTGAAGTTATGACGAATGCTCGCAAGCAAGGAAGGATCTATTTTAATTATAAGTCCGACATACAATCTGAAATTTACAGATGTTTCAGAAAAGGCGGTAATAAATCAAAGGAGATTTAATGAAACAACTTGGTTCTTAAATAAATCCTACCCCAGAAGGTAAAAAAATAATGAGTAGAAAAGTTGTTAGGTATGGTGTGCTAACTCACCTCTTTCATTTATTACGGACTTGCAGAATAAACACATATCAATATAACTCAAAGTACATAAGGTTTTAGATTTATAAACAATAGGTAGGTACATAAACATAAACCAACATGCTAAATGGCGTGTATCTATTATATGTATCGTTTTCTGAGAAATGTTGACGAAATCTTGTCCTTCTCAGATAAAATTATAATAGGTTCTGAGGCTTTCAGTATTACTTTTGTTGTAGGCATTTCGTAGAAATTATATTGCAATAAATTCAGATTTTGATTCAAAACGAACTCATTGAATTATTGCATGAAATATTCTGCACGAGTACTTCATTATCATTCGCTTCGCCTAGTCTCGTTTAGAAATTTGTCGCAGCTTCCAAACATCAACTGAAATCAAATTAATTCCAATCCAATAGGATTATTGGCTGAACGATTCTATTCGTTAATTAACCGCCTAATCCCAATCCGAAGTCAAGCTTCAGCGCTTTTCAGTAGTCGCCGGGGAAGAACCGGTCGGAACGAGCTGCAGATGCCGATATCATGAACGCTTGTTCTTCCAAAGCTCTAAATAACTGTTGTAGTATTTATTTTTCACCTATTATTGTTTTTTGTGTGGTCAGACAACCTGAAGAAAGCTGCGCGACTATACATAGTTGGTGGTCGCTCAAGACCGGTCGTTGTGGCGATTAATTCGGGTGACTATATGTCCAGCAGTAGTCGTCTTTTGACTGATAGTCTTTTTTTAAATTGCAATTTTTGAATAGATGACCAATATTACGTCAGTTCCACTTTTAGTTCTACTTTGTATAAGTGTGTTATGTATGTATACCTAATAAAAAATTAACACTTTTGAGATGAGACCAAAATGATGGCATCTTAAAAGTGGCCAAAGATGTCCTTAATTACTAAATGGCAAAGGTTTGGAGGTCCGAGGCGTATATAAATAAAGCTTATTGGCAAACAGAGGGGTTTATTCGAAACGACCTTGCTTCGATTGATTAGGAGGAAGTTTTTAATCAGTTAACGCAATCTTATTATGCCTTCCAATTCTGTTGTTTTGTGTTTATTTATGTATGAACTCTTTACATTTTAACTAGTTATATGATGTTTAAAACCAATTGTAGAAGATTGAGCATCGAGCTATTTACTTTCTGTTGCAAAAAATAAACACAAGAGTTGAAACATTTTCTTATATTATTTTGTTTGTGTGTGATATCTAAGCTAAGGCAGCGCCATTTTTAGTAAAAAAAATTATAATTTCGAAACTAAGAAAGATATCTAAAATTAAATCGATAGTGTTTGTAGAGTTAGTAGAGGAATTTCATAGAATGACACTTTAAACGTCCTTTAAAATTTTTAAGATTGTTTGCTCTTTAAAATAGTTTTATTAATAAAAATAATAACTTTATGTTTTTTTTGTTTAAAATTATGTTTTTGGTAAGCTTCACAGGGGTAGTATTCATTTTCTATCTCATTTTATTACTGTAAATAGATAGGTGAGTCAGTACAACTTACGTCAAACCATGAGTTAACAAACATGTTTACTCAAATTATTTTGCCGAGGAGCGAGCGAGCCCTATTTAATAGACACCCACCCATAGTTATTTTAAAGATACTGACAAAATCGTGACATAGCTAATATTTTCTCTTGGCAATAATATTCTACCAAAATTTTGTTTAAGGCCCTGTAGTTTGAAGCTTCTTACCTAATTAGGTATGAGGGTCCCCCACCCTCGCAGCTGTGACATGCGCGCGTCGAAATGCGAAATGTCGCGGCAGTTTTAAATTTTATTACTTTTCATACAAGCCGAAGTTAAATCGAGATGTTTATACCTACCGCACAATTTTTCTTTCCGATTTTCGTTTCAGCTAACAAGAATTTGCGTTTAGGTAAGGTATTTGTAATAACGAGTTTTTTTTTAAACCATCTGAGAAATATAAAACAGATTTCTTAATTCTGAAAAATATAGATGTAGGATTTAGTTTAGACAAGTTATTAAAAAGTAACAAGATCTAATGAATTTCACTCTGTAGAAATAAAACAAAGTAAACCCTTTTTGTAGTGTTTTTTTCCATTAGAAATACACTACTGATTGTTTTAATTTGATTTTGTGACTCAAAAAACATTACATACAAATTACTATATAGTTTGAGTTGATAACTTTTTGCTCAATTTACTATGTTTACATACCTATAAATGCGGGAAATAGATACATCTCTTAAACCACTTTCCCTATCGTCCGTAATTTATTTCTCTAAGAGTAGTCGTCATTCCCTGGCCACCACCAGATCTGACTTCAAAGGACTTTTTCTTAAAGGGTTTTCTTAGAGGGTCTTTAGACTAAAGTCTAATAAAATAAAAACTAATCCGAAGACAATTATTGATCAAAAAGAAAATATCCGAATCGGATATCCGACTTAAAATTACTTGGTATACCCTACATAACTTTAAGAACTTAGTAATTATATTATTATTTTATGCATTTCGGTTTTTTTTTCGGCGGTTTAATTTTTTGATAAAAAAGTTTTTAGACGTTCGTTTGCATGAAGTGCCGCAATTGTACCTCTAATAATTACAATTATTGTAACGGATCACATTAAAATGGTGTTATTTTCAAAAAATAAATTAATATTGTAAGAAGTACACAATTTAATTATTTCTAAAAATGTACTTAATATATTTTTTTAAATATTTTTTTAATTTTAAGAAACTTGGGTTTCTTCTGATTTGACATTCTGTATTTAGGCATAGACAAAGTAGAACGCTGCGCTTCCGTATTGCCGCCGCACGTACTTGCAGGTTTATACCTAAAGTGCGGAGTAAGCCAGAAAAAAAGGCTTGACAATACATTCATCATCATCATCATCAGCTTGTAAGAGCCCACTGCTGGACATAGGCCTCTTCTCTGGCACGCCATGCACATTTACATTACATACATGTTATTTTATTTTAGTTAAATATGTAAACTGAAGGTAAACTATGTTTTTTGTTTTTAATTATATTGTAGGTATGATTTTGCGTGTACTGTTGGATTAAATAAAATTGTTGTGTACCTCTATTATCTATTGTTTAATTCTCAAACTGGCGGGCACACTGGATGCGGTAGCCCGTATATTGCATTGTTAGTATATAGGTTTTTTACGAGAAAAATTATTTAATAAGTAGATTTCCGGGTTCGCTGATAACGAAAATGACATACCTACCAACATTTTGAAACCAAGATGGCAGAAATTCGAGCTATTAAACTTTCCAAAGGCAAGTCTGAGCTATCAAGCACTATACGCAAAATAACTTGTGTAAAATATTTAGGTCTATGTATGTTTATATAATATTATAATATCACTGTCTGATCTGAGACCGCTCGCTGCTACAGTTAAACAACCAAGTTTTCGTCAGCAGCTATTGTTCTATCATCCCTACGATTTAAGTTTTGTCTGTGAAAATAAAAAAGGTAAGTTTGTAATGCGACGGTTTTTTAAATGTAATATCGGTATCAAAATTGTTTTTTTTCAGCTTCATATAGATCCTAATCAGATGTTATGGTTCATTGTTTTGACATCTGTTGTGAAAACTTGTTTACATTTGAATAAAAATAAAACGAAATACGAGAGCGCGAAAACAAAAATTTGACACAGAACCGGCCTCGGCCGTGGCCACAAGGGTACTGACGGGGTAGGGAGCGGCGCGGCATGGCATCGGACCGCGCGAAAACGATGTTCTTTTTTAGTTTTTGCTGGTTTTTTGTCTTTTCGTTAAACTTAAAAATTCTTACTATAGTAGTATGTCTAAAATTTAAGGTCAGCAATTTTCATTCCAAAAATCAAATAAAAACAATCAGCGGTTTAAAAATAAAATGGAAAAAACGGAACAAAAAGGGGTAACTTTGAGATTTTTTTCTATCAACTAAAATTAATTAGATCCTGTTTCACTTTAGTATGATGACTAGATTAGATCCTTAACTAACACATATATTTTTTTCAGAATGAAGACATCAATTTTGTATGTCTCAGATTGTTTAAAAAAATCTCAAAAACACAAATTTTTGAACCACCAAGCCTTAATCAAAAATACGAGACTAAAAACTATACAATTTATGATGCTATATGATTTGTTAATTATTTATCAAGTTCTAATTCGGATTGCAAGAAAGTTCTAATGTTACATTTTTCTTAAATAAAAGTTTGACTTTTTTTATCCAGTTTGCCAATGATAGGCAAAGTGCATCTTTCCATATTAATTAAGTGCCAACATGGCTAAGAATGCTTAGATTACAGAGGTAGAACAAATACATAGGTATATAATCTTTGGTAGTAATTGACTTTACCCTCGCATTTTCTAAACATTGCACAGCTCTTAATCCCTAAATGCATTCAGCAGAACGTTATAAATAACTGATAAGATAACGTATACTAGGATGGGAGCAAAACACCCGCCGTGCCGGCTTGGCGAATTGCCACAGTCTCGGTGTCACTGCCCTGCCTTACCGATTGACTATAAACGTTTCATCTCTCAACGTTTAAGGCTAAGGGTATCCGATCTATTGATGTTGAATCTTTATTTTGTAATAAAAAAAATGCTGATTGCTAACGTTAAAGAGCTTCCTTCCTGTCTCTCAAAAGGAAGAATAAATTATACCAATCTAAAGCAATTTAATGTCGCAATTTTTAAAGTACAAATAAAAATTTGCATATTTTCATCATATTTAAAAAAACTTGTGACACAGTGAACTTCGTGACTCCTTACAATATTCATTTACACAATATTCAGGGGTAATGTAAAATTCTAATGGTGTAATGATTTTTTACTGTCCTTTGTACTCTTTTTTTTGTTCTTTTGTGCCCTATTTTTTAAACAAAAACAATGTTTTAATTTAAGAATAATGTAATTTTGTATTTTAAGTTTATTGATTGTAATAAAGAGTCTATCTATCTTAAATAAAATACAGAGAGATAAAAAATATAAAAGAACAATACTCTTACTGACGCTTTCAGCAAGAGGTCGCTGCACAATCGGAACCAGTTTATAATTTCACACGTTTTCCTCGGTCGTTGAACCCAAAGTAAAGCTAAAAATATTACAACCTACGCGTCCGCTCTAACAGAGTTTTATTGCTGAGCACAAAATTATTTTTACACAAAACCGCAAAAGGTTTCGTGAGAATTAAAGGTTCAAATATACCTGCTTACCAAATAAACCGATATTTTTACAAAAACATAAAATTTTATTATTATATAAAGGAAACGTTACTTACTATGATTTCTAAAGTGCTACTTATGATGTTATTTAAAATTTGACGTTTGCGGTGGTTGTACAAATTAATTTGAGATTGTTTTTAACTAAGTACTGAATAATAATAATAATGAGAAGTACATCTTTATTAACTGATTAACAACAAAGTAAAAGGACTTTCAAATAAAATGTTATATTTATGATGTATGTCTTTAGAATTAGATCCGAATTAATCGAAACTTACCTATGTACTTAACTTATCTGTCAATACATAAAATGTTAAGTAGGTACATACATATTACCCCTGCTGAAAATGAAGTATGCAGCGGCTCTTAAAAGGCCCACATTTTGTTCATAGTAAAAACAAACTCGATAAATGGATGTTACTTTTTATGCAGCCTTATTAGGGGGGCAGGAATGAGTCAGCTCAATCAAGAGTATCTCAATCAGCTAGCAACCTATTGATAAATGAACACTAGAAAACTGTGGAGTAACCCCAGCCAATCATTCAACGCAGACTAAGTGAAACCCCGAGTTAATGAGCCGATCCATTAGTTGGACGTGCGTACCTACGAGGCAAGCACAGCTCATTTAGGTAAAGATAAAGATAGATAAAGATAATTGTATTCACTTTCTTAATCATAATTTTACAACTAGGAGTCTCCCTTTAAGTTATAATACCTGTGCCGGGAGACACCACTCTTCCAGTAAAGTCAAAAGTGTTTCTAAAACTATCATGCAAAGCTTACAAGAATATAATTTTATTAAATTAATAAATGTAAGTAAAAATATAACCTAACCTAATAGTAAAAAATAATAATAAGCATTATATGCATATGTGCACATACATAATACAAACATAACATGCATGCACTACATACTAACACAACACACATATTCACTCTTTAAACCTTCCTGCATCTGCATTACATTACAATTTGTGAATTATATTTGAGAAGTGCTTTAGTATAATCGATGTTATAAAGGTGACTAGCTTGTGCCATGAATTGATTTTTAGCAAAACAGGTTAAATTTAGGTACCTAGGTAATTTTATTTTCTTTCGTAATCACACTCTAAGAATGCCACGTTTTATAAGCTCATCGCAGAAAAAATTGAATCTATAAAGTACTTCAGAAAACAATATAATAATATATCAGTAAAAATTCCACGATACGCTACTTTCTTTCCCCTATATTTTAACCTGATATCACAGGAACATAATATCGTTATAATAATAACATTGTTACGTTTCCTCAGTATCCCAGTGTCCTTCGGCTCGACTTTGTGTTTTCAGTTTCATTTTCCCGGTCAAACTTTTAGTTTGAATAATTAGGCGCACATACAATTTTACATGTTTTATTGTAATACTTTTTGAATAATAAAGATTCTGGATTAATTTTTTTTAGAAAAAGCCTGATTTTTCATTATTTTTGTTAACATAACATGAGCTCAATGCATCAAATTTATAGTTATAGTAAGAGCATCAAAAAAATAAACTTATGAAAAAGCTTCATTAAAAATCGCTAAGTAGTTTTAGATACAGAAAAAAAGAGCGTACCTAACCAGGCTACCGCTACTAAATAATAAATACATTAAACAATAAACATTTAGAGGGCAAGCG
Source organism: Euspilapteryx auroguttella (assembly GCA_951802225.1). Taxonomy (NCBI): domain Eukaryota; kingdom Metazoa; phylum Arthropoda; class Insecta; order Lepidoptera; family Gracillariidae; genus Euspilapteryx; species Euspilapteryx auroguttella. Next base: position 3,920,550 of record OX637660.1, on the reverse strand, counting down.
CTTATGTGAAAAACATTAACTTTTTGTTCTTACAGTTGATATTGATTTCATAATAACTGTGGACTTCAGAAATAAAGGTACAAGAATCACTGAATAATTTACGAAAACCTTCACCTTCTATGCCTTAACTGCTACGAGTGTTCATACATTTATTATGTTACTATTTCAGGTTATAGAGGATTATCAAAACAAAATATTTCTATTACCCTACCCTATAATAGAGCTATAAACATATCTTTGTATCATTTACATTTCAACTTGAATAATTGCTTAGAGAAGTTAGCCGAAATATGCAAAATAACCATTATAAAGATATGTCAAGCGGATAATAATCTCGTCTCGGAAGGCACTATGCATGCCCAAGACTGATGGACCCGACCGAGCGTGACAGTATGGTGGCGTTCTATTACTCAAACCTTTCTCGGAAAGCTGGAAATTTATAACTCTTTTAATACTAAGTACTAGGCCCTGACCTGCAAGGAATGACAAAATTATATTTAAAGGTACTTACTTTAGATGAGATATGTGTGAAATTCTATTTTTCTAGTGTGAAACAGCATTTTAGAAATCACATTTTTTTACAATTACAATTCAGTTTAATCAAACGCAATTATAATAATAATAATTATTATTATTATCATATTATCCGCCAAGCGGATAAGCTCGTTGAAGTGGCAATGGGCAGGTCATATAGCCCGCAGAACAGATGGCCGCTGGGGCCGAAAAGTTCTCGAGTGGAGACCACGGATCGGCAAGCGCAGCGTAGGACGTCCACCGACCAGATGGACGGATGATCTGCGCAAGGTTGCGGGTCCACGCTGGATGCAGGCCACCTGCGATCGGTACAGATGGAGAGCCTTGCGAGAGGCCTATGTCCAGCAGTGGACGTTCTACGGCTGAAATGATGATGATGATGATGAAACGCAATTATGTTACATTTTATTTTATTATGTTACTAGTCGACCCGGCGAACTTCGAACCGCCTAACCTTTAACTTTCTTGTGAACGTATTATACTTATAAACCTTCCTATTGAATCACTCTATCCATTAAAAAAAACCGCATCAAAATCCGTTACATAGTTTTAAAAATATAAGCATACATAGGGACAGACGCGGGAAGCGACTTTGTTTTATACTATGTATTGATATTGATATTGATTGATGATGATATTGATATTATTCTTACTCAAATATTCACTTATGAAATTTTAAGCTACATAAGACAAAATAGCATAAAAATTTGAAATTGAGATTACCTACTATTGTTTTTTTTAACCTCTATAACATTGTTAACCAAATTGAAGATGCAAACTTACATTGTTAGGATAGTGCAGTTACATGGCCACATGTGTAAATAAAAAGAATACTCAATTAATCGCATAACAATGAAACGTTCACAAAGCCGCACAAAAATAATACTTACTTATAGTATTCAGAAAGTGGACAAAGTGAATGAGGTCAGACTGCTGGAAAAAAATATCTATTAAAGTATTTTTACTTGGTTTGCTTCAACCAATTAGTGTCTCCATGTTGGTTCAATTTGTTTTTTATGGCCGCAATGAATAATTTAAGGTATTTCCTGCTCTTCAATACATAGTATAAAATGAAGTCGTTTCCCGCGTCTGTCCCTATGTATGCTTATATCTTAAAAAATATGCAACGGATTGTGATGCGGGTTTTTTTAATAGAGATAGTGATTCCAGAGGAAGGTTTTTAAGTATAATACATGCACAAAATATTAAAAGGTTAGGCGGTACGAAGTTCGCCGGGTCGACTAGTTTTGTAATATAATTATGTTGTTAAATTGCCATGGAAGTCGTGTGGCTTTTCATTTGGGGCACTGCGCACTGTGATGACTTCTGCCCTTTTATTACGAAATCTGTTTAAACTAACTGTACAATTTAAAAAGATACAGTAGGTTTTAAGTAAAATGCTCTTTACCTTTTAATGAAGAACAGAGTACCTTTAATTTAATGAGTATGTATACCAAACTATTATCAAACTTCGTGCTCGTTTTAGTAATTATTTTGTTTTGCTGCTGAAATAATAAGAAATTTCGGCTAGATGAAACGAATTCAAAGAAAACTACAATAATTAGAAAATTCGAAGAACTGCTCCAATATAATTTACCATAAAAGTTAAAGTTTATTTTTCTTAATTAAAAACTTGTTTTTATAGACTTGAAAGCAATGGCCTCTCAAGATCTTGTGGCGTGTGTCCTTCACCGGTCACACTAGTGAACCTGTATGTTATACTCTCGTGTTTACAACCCTTGACCTATGTTAATGTATTTCAAGATTGTCCCTGTGACCTCTGGTACTCAAACAATGTCCCATGACACCTCATTATGGCTATGTAAACCTGTAGTATCTCTAGTATTTTTTGTTAAATTTTTGTTCAAAAATTTAAGTACATACATTTACCTACAAGTGCATACTGCGTTAAAATGTCTTCAAAAATGTGTGCATGCTGTGTATACTTTTTTGGTTGTCAATCTAGAGCGGAACTGTTTACAATGTTTGTTTTTAATGTTTTGATTGTCAACTGTTTGTGTACCAAATTCAATAAAATAAAATAAAAATAAAATGAAAGTATTGATGTTTGTTAAACAAATCTGTGCGCCTTTACTAATATGTATATTAAAGGGTCATCGCAGTGCAGTCAGTAATAACATCGACTTGCATCGGGGTTTAAAAGTTTATTCTCGGCTGGGAAGCACATTAGTATAAACGAATACGTATTTAGATTCTTAGGCCTCTTTGTTGGTGTTACTGTTAGGTGTCCTACGTTTCTAAACATTGAACCCTTTTTTTATTTTCCTAGATTTCGAAAACCATCTCAAATATATTTCCAAAAATACTTTCTGTGAAAATAACAATGCTCTCATTCATTAGTTGCTCATTAGCAAAAGACATCTCCGCTCCAAATCCCTTGTTCTGTATTTTTTTAGATGTCCATTTGTTTTTGTAATTAACTCGACAAAATAAGATTTGGTTCTAAAGGTACTATGATTTCAGTTATTATGTTCAAGTTTTTCCTTGTTCTGTATTAAATACGTATATAAAAAAAAAAAAAACAATTTGGTTAGCCCGGCTTATCTAACTCAACATGAAATGCTCTTAAATATTTTATAATAAGTAATTTAACCAAAATCAAACTAAAAATAAATATTAACATAAGTTACTTACAAGCTATCAATGTTTTCGGCCACTCCGTAACACTACACTCTAAATGCTACGCGCTACGCGGCTACCAATCGGTCTCAGAACTGCTACGCTACGGGCTACGGGCGTAGCTGGCTACGGTCGTAGTCGAACTGAAAGCTGAAAGCGTAGCTATAGGCGTATCGTATGCGTAGGATGCTTGGAAATGCCACTGAAATTATTAATAAGGATCCTAGTATTATACGTTCTTATATTAGTAAGGTTATTTGTTTATATCTTGCTGGTTCAACATAGTTCCATGTAGGAAAACACACATTTTAATTATGCAAACAGCTCGATCAGCAACTGTATTGGTAAGTAAAGGAACTAATTTATTTTTAATTATGATATAAATATGAATAAATGTACTTAGACGTATCTTATATAGTATAGTGGTGTTGTATGGCTTATTACTGCTTTCAAGTAAAATTTTAAATTACTTTAAAGTTTTTCGTTAAATGAAACTTATAATGTTGATATGTATTATCAAATCCTTACTATACGCCTGTTTAACAGCCAGTATAGAAAAAATAATTGTAAATAAATTTTATATAGGTATTTACTAGCTCTAGTCGTAATTTATTTAGTCTTGTCCAAACTAAAGAAATGTACTATTGTTTATCGTAGCGTGGGTTGAAAAATCTATAAATAAATTGTTCTTTTACGCCTACACAACTTTATGCATTGAATTGAATGCTTTGAATCTGAAAGCGTTAAAACTGCACAATATTGCGTCGATCAACAACAATGTTTTTACAGCTGCAGTGCTGTAAAACTTATTCCAGCAGAGCAGTAGTTTTTTTTATTGCAACTTGAATTATTTTTAAGTGTTTTATTTTTTTAATAAATTTAAACTGTTACTTAAACAAATTACATACATAATATCACGCCTTTTATTCCCCGGAGGCTTAGGCAGAGGCACCGGCTTGAGAGCCGGACCCATGGCTTAAACAAATTAAGTAACTGAAAACTAGAGTGTAGCTAGATTTTCCTATTTTTATGTAGATTTTAATAAGACCATTAATTTACAAAGGTAGTACCAAACAACTGAACTCAATTTAGCTTAGCTCGTATGTTGAGCCCGATTTTTTTTACCTAGCTTAGCTGGCATAGTGTGCTGTGGATGCACATATATGAAAAACTGGCTCAACTATGAAAACTTAAGCTAAACTAAGCCTATTACTTTTAGGTATACTAGCGAAACGAAAGGCAATTATCGTACTGACTTCGAGCGGTACAGCATGAAACCTTAAAGCTAGATATTAGATACTTAAGATAAGTCTTAAGTTAAGAATACGATTGCATGAAACATTCGAATAACTACGATTTTTTGCTCTATGCGTCAAAAATGCAGTGGTGTTTGCGTGAATGTCACTCACAGCTCGGCACAGAAAAATAGTTTGGTTGCGTTGGTCACGCAAAAGTACCCCGATCACATTTGCCTGAGGTACGCGGTACGCGACGCTTAGCCTCGTCTACTGAGGTTTACCAATATTGCTATTTGCCCGTTTTCCACAGAAACGCTCTGCCCATGTCCCAATTGTGTGACGCAAAACCACTTTTGAAACAAACGTATGAAATAAAAAACCTATGAATGAAGCAATAAATAAAGTGGTTATGTAACGGCAATTAGAGGATAAAAAGATAGCATAAAGTTTTGGTTTAAGGCTATAAAAGAAAACTTTTATGAAAACGTGGATCTGGGCCCGTATTCATTCGTTTATTAAAAAAAGCACAAAAATTTGTTTATTATTGTATGACACTTGGTAAATTTCTCGCTTTTGCAATTCTCTAAACAACCAATACATAGGATTTTAGGATCGCTGTACTATGGTATGACTATGGATCAGTGAGGTGAGGAAACGCTATGGACTTGGGCTAGTATAATAGTGGTTACGCCCTGCAGTACCGGGCCGAAGAATAGGACTGAGGTATCCCCTGCCTGTCGTAAGAGGCGACTAAGAGGGGACCCCGGGGTCGTTGGGTGCACGAGGCGGGGGCCTCGTGTAGTCATATAACGGCCCCGAGAAGGAAGGCGAAACGCGGTGTCCCGTTTCCGCCGTCGAGCGTAGGAAGAGCCATCCGCGCTCAGGGGGGACTACCTTCACCTGTCCCCCCGTAAAGAGGCTACACAGCCAATGCTGGAGGGGGTCGCGGAGAATTCCACAGGCTTACCCGCGACCCTCCTGCTATCAGCCGAGAAGGACACCGGCGGGGTTTTAGTGGGTGCGAACCCCACATAACCCTGCGGCTCCCCCCGGGGCTGCAGGGTACTCGTTAGGAGTTTCCCCGCCATAAAAAAAAAAAAAAGTATAATAGTGGGTGTCAAATCTGGAGAATTCCGTCTCTGGTATTATTTACTTTTACATTTACTACGGAAGCCGCCATTTATTTTCCAGGAAGTTTGCGCGTCTTAAATTATAATTTTCTAAGCCAGTGGTTCTTATTACAATTCGAGATAGGTTTCTTTCTGGCATCCGACCAAACTACATCAATCTGCTGGTCGCAATCTTGCGAAGAGCAGAGTATCGATGTCGATATTGAAATATGGGTCTCAAGTTAATCTAACTGTACTTATTTACAGCGTTCGTACACGCTAAATTGAAGCCATATGTATTAAAAAACAATCAAGTTTAATTAATTAACTTTAAATCTCCTGATGCGAGTCCGAATCTCATTCATCTTCTTTTGCTTTCATGCCTCCCCATATTTTTTATCAAAAGCTCTAACTTTGGAAAAAAATCGCATATATGTATAAATTAAATGTGATTTACTTATGTCACCACTATTAACAACACTATTTGAGGGGTCGGTCAGTGCACTCTAACTAAACTATCGGAAAGTTAACTCTTGGCACATAGCTCTGCTCCGGAGTTGAATAACAAATAGTTCACAAGTGTAATTATTATAGATTTAAGTTTTAATGGAACTTTCGCTTTCAATTGGCTTTGTAAGTTGAACTTATCGCCAAGTTCTTACGGGGCGCGACGGCGAGGCGAGACGGCAAACTTGGATAAAAATTACTGTTGAATATAAATAAAATATAAAACTTTGTTTGTGGCTTATTACTCCTTCGTTATTGGAAAGGAGTTGTATGTGTTGGATGTTTATAACTTTATGTTTTTTTTATGTTGTTAATCTATTGCAGACTAATCCCATTTATAATGGACCTTATTACACAAAGAAGCCAACATTTCGAGCTTGTCTTTATGCATTAGGTTTATATCTGATGGATTTACTAACAATACTAATTATGACAGAAAACTGACTTACCTACTTCAGTTGTAAGCATTTTCAAAATTATTTCTGCTTAATTAAGCAAACCTAACAGAACTTTCTATTGTTACAGCGGCAAATAGCTTAAGCAAACTCAAGCCACGTCAAGAGAATTAAACATATATGTTGCTAAAAATATAAGAGACCGACCGAAACACGATTTTCAGCCGAAACCGAACCATCGGTCAGTGAGTGTGAGGTATAAGATAAATCTTTTTCGTCACAAGATAAACAAAGCTTACGAAACATGTTCATAATAATGTTCATTTAATATTCCTACCGGGATGGAAATGAAATATTATCTCACGTCGACCTCACCCTGTGCTCGAGGCCTCGGGCGATATGCTATAAATGTACCTATTTGTATAGGTAGGAACTTAGCTGAAATGCCTCTTGTGCCTTGCTGTTAACCACGTAGATCAAAAGCTCTTGAATGCCTTGCGCGCTATACCCATTTCTTGTATTTGTCACCGTAAAATAGTACATCCGTTAGGTTATAAACTAAGGTACGTCACTTTATAAACCAACGTAGGTTAGGTTAGGTTGTTTATAAATTTACGACCGGAAATTTATAAATTTACGAAAAGTATTATTTTCCAGTAACATATTCATTTGAAACTTACACTCCACAACTTTTTGACAGACATATGACGTAGTTTTTAAAACTAAGTTTGATCTTATAAGTATTATGCAGAGGGTAAGGGTTCAAAATATACGATTTCTTTCAACGACCATTCGAATCCTGATGTCTTGCAGGCAGGGCAAGGGTAATTTCACGACGTGACTTGCACAGAACTGCCTGGCATTACACTAAACTTGTAAATTTAAATATTTAGCCAAGCCTGGCTGCTTAGAAACTTATCGACGAAAAGGAATATACTTTGTCCAAATACGTAAAGTCATTGTAAATTCGGAATAGGTACGTGATCTGTATTCAACATGATGGAATTACTATTAACAATGTTATAATAATGTAGAGAATTCCAAAGTTGTAAGTGGGCACTAACCTCACCTAAGAACTAATTACACTGCGTATTTACAGTAAAATGTGGTCAAATTGACTTAAGTCAAAATTTCCCTTAAGTTTCCTCTACCGTTACTGACTGACTGACTGACAAAGCAGAGCCGAAACTACTGGCCGTAGCGGGCTGATTTTTTTTACATGGGTTCCTTGGGGAGTATAGAGGAGCACTAAGGAACAATTTCCCGAAATTCCACTGGGAACGGGAGAAAACGGGATTTTTGTGTTTAAGCTAAATCTGCGCGGGGCAGCCTCTAGTAGAATATAATAAAATAAACTTTATTGCATACAAGTATAAGATACAAAGTACATAATACAATTAAAGGTACAAATAATAGTATGGGATTAAAAATAGTAAAGCAACTTATACAACAAAGTTTCACTTAAAGATTCGTAAGAACACCAGGCTCAGCCAAAGCATTACACCGATAATAATGTATTAGAATCACAAACCAAAGAACAACAGAAACTCGTAAAACCAACAAACAAACTATCCTTCCCCTAAATTTCGATAACCTTATCTTACCTTGCGATTCTAAGGACTTCTAATGCCGAGTACATACAAAATGTAAACAAGTGGACGAAATACCGCGTTTTTCCCGGATCAGAAAATAAATAAAAGAAAGCTATCATTACATACCACATTTTTGTTTTACCCTGAAGTTTCACGTCACGATTGTGATATGTGATATGTAGCAAGCAATGGCGTGTCATTCCGACATTCGGTTATCTATTCGGTTATCGGTTTTAATATAATACAGATATAATATCTTGGTTTTGTGTTAGTAAAAAAATATAGACAGCTTGCAATAAATCATCTCTAAGATGGTGTTTCTGTTGGGGTTGTAATTGAATATTAAAAAGAATTTAGTTTAAATTTAGAATGACAGTATGTTTGACGGTTTTGAGAAGTTTGTTTACTGTTATCATTAGGAAAATGGTGTGTTGCTAAGTTGTGTTTTTATAAAGTTAAATAAAGTTTAAAACAGTGAATCTTGCTTATTACTCAATTCCCAAGTGTTTCGAACCAATTTAACTCTCTGAGTGTTTCGTATAAAAAGATATCGGAAAACCCTTTGTAGTAAAATCAATTCTTTTTTAAAGTATCTGTCATCATAAATATAAGTATCGGTACTTTTTTTTTCGTAGTTTTCTTAATCAATCAGTGACATATAAACTGACGACCCTTCGGACACATTGTTGCAGGCTCAGCAAAATTTAAAATAAGCTTCGTTTGTTGTGTACACGGCATATAATTTATACCTCTACATTTGTACCCTGGTCACGTGCGACCCGCGGTATCCCGGAGGAGTTGTGACTCGGAACTATTGCTGCACTCGATCACTTTTCTGATGCCGAATGACTTGGCCCCAACAAAACAGTTGCTAAGGTTTAAGAATTTGAAATTTTTACCCTAATATTAGAAAAAGCTGTAAGGTATTTGGATAATGTAGAGCTCAAACTAATATGACGAGTTGCAAAAGGTGGTGACTTTGCGCGGCTTTATTACGGCCCCTGGTCTTTTTTTCTTCAACATCGGCAAAAAACGTAATGTATGTTATAGAATAGAATAGAAAATGTTTATTGTATACGTACCTTTAATGAATTTACTCCATAGTTCTGGTTACTCGTGCCGTACTTCGGGGCCTTGAAAACTAATAATTTTATACTTATTTTTACTTACGCCCCCCCGCTACGCCAACTCTTTCAAGTCTAGAATTTCTTTAGAAATTTACCCTCGTATTCATAAAAAGTTAAAGAGCATTTTAATTATTTGACATATGTCAATTTAGACTGTCACGTACTTATTTAGAAAGTGTTGATGAATTTACCCTACTAGGAATAACAGTTGATACAGGAATAAATTGGAAATCCCATGTTCAGAATACAGCAAACAAAATTTCAAAATTCACTTATGCCCTTAACATACTAAAAAGAAATACAGATACTAAAACTGCAATTAATGCTTATTATGCATATGCACATTCCAGAATTAGCTATGGAATGGGGAAATAATCTAAATCTAAATCCTATGGGGAAATAGCACCAATGCAGAATCAATTTTTATTTTACAAAAAAGATGCATAAGAATAATAAATAACGTAGATCATATGGAAAGCTGTAGACAACATTTTATCAAATTAAAAATTCTCACTCTGACATCACTTTACATATTAGAACTAAGTAAATTCGTTAGGAAAAATAAATATATATTCTCTCATGCAAAAGACCACTATACAACAGATATTAACACTAGAAATAGAAAAAATCTTGCAATACCAACCTCTTGTTTAAAAATTCATAGTTCAGGACCATATGCCATGGCAGTAAAAATTTATAATAAATTACCAAAAAACATAATACAGGAGGAAATATATAATAAATTTATAAGCAAATTAAATATATTTCTTTTAGAAAAATGCTTCTATACCCTTAAAGAATTTCTTGAAACACATGAAAGATAAATAAATGATATAATATTAAATACAAGTATGTACTTACATATTAACTGGATTCAATGTGCCATTCAAATATAAAAAAATAAATACTTTACTATTATATTATTGCTAAGTGTTAAGGTTTTTAAATTCTAATATAATTCGTTAAAAATGTTTTAACACTTAAGTATTTTGTTATTGCAGTACCTAGCTGCAATACAGATTTTTATTATTTTCATTTACCTTAAGAGTACCTGTCTACTTAAAAATAATATAGGAAGTTCCTACCTAGTTTTTAAGTTTTAGTCTTTTTAAGTACCTACTTTTATGTTTCGGTGCCCTTACAGGGTTCATGTGCTGTACTTTACCATACACTACCACCTGTATCTTACCACATGTTCGAAATAAATGTTTCTGATTTCTGATTTCTGATTTACCAACAACAAACTAGAGAAGTAGACCTCCAGTAAAGCTACTTAAAATGTACTGTATCTTTATGAATAAGACGGTAAATCTTTATAGTAGGCAAGTATTATGGAAAACAATAAGTAACAATATAGTCTGTTATTTGTTCAGGAGTTTATAAACTCTACAAAACAATGTGAATTTAAGTGTAATTAATTACCCAATGACACCATTATACCAATACCATTAATAGGCATTTTCCAGTCTGAAATCCAAAGAACTAATTACACCTAGCCAGAGGAAAAAGTTGAGAGTTCGGGAAGGCTTCCATCCTGAGTACCTACTTACCCATAGGTTACTTACTTCGCTACCCTATGTCCAGCAGTTGAAGTCTTCCGTGAGATGACGATTAAGCTGATAATTATGTATTTGTACCTATGTAATACTTTTCAGAGGTATATAGGTAAAACATTGAGATAACCTTTTTCTTTTCTTTATTACGAAAGGTTTTACGATAATAGCCAGTGTCCAATGTCCGATCCAACCCACCCGTGAATCATAACAATAAGCAATTTCTCGGGGTTGATTGAAAACCTAGTGATAGACAACTTTTTATGATCCGCCTAATGTCTTCATTCTACCCTTTGTTACTAGGTAGGCCAAGGTAAGGAAAAATATTTTCCTTCAACGAAAAGTACCTAATCTTAACTAGATATTATTAACATAATAATATCATAAAATTGTTAACCACGATAAAAACCGGGTGTGTTTCCTGGCGAAATTTAATAGTCGTGCGGTTGCAAAAATTTCAAGCTTATTTTATAATAAACACAAAGCGAAACAAAGCACTGTTTTCAGTGTATGTACTTAGAAAATACAACCTAACCTAACTTTTAATAATATTTCGTGACATTTTTGTAAGACTTCTTTGAATACGTGTAGATAACACAATTGTAAGTAAGTATGTAGGTAAAAAAATTATTACAAAATTATTTCCGTGCAATGCGTTGAATGGTGAACCTCAACCTACCTATTTTGTAGATTTTACATAATTTATTACATTTATATGTGTAGCTTTCAATATTCTTTCTTAGGCTGCTTAAGCCATTCTTAGGCTGTTGTAATACAATTAAGTTATGCGACCGCGTCTGAAAGTAATAAGACTTTATTATAATAGGGGCCTTTTTTATATACTCTCTATGGAAAAACTATATAAACTTCTTGTATTTAAATATTAATATGAAAACATTATGTTCTCTAGTATAGGCCTTGTCCACAATCATGAGTGCAACCCGTATAAAATAAAGGTTCGAAAATGAAATATTCACATCACACGTAGTGGTAAAACGTTGCTACGTGACCTTCATATACATACATGTTACTGATAAAGTTAGTAGTCGTTCAAATCTTAACTTGCCTAGCATAGAGAAATTAAAAGTAATAAATAGTTACATTATTTATAACAATTAATTTCTTTTAACTGGACCTGTTCCTGTCCCTGGTCAACTGTTGACCTTGAGCACTAAAGATAGATAGGTATTCTGAAGAGGCATAGCACAGCTAGAGTACACACGCCACCCGCGAAAAAATGTATATCTTCTAAACTTAGGCAAATATCAAAAATGTGGAACAGTATTCCACTAGATAATGTAGCCTAGTATTTTTAGGACACTGTTGTATAGCTTAGACCAAAGAAAGCTACAGATTGTTGCCAAAAGTGGCCGTTTTTAGCCACACTTTGTAAAAGCAATTATATTCTGTGGTTATTTAATTTAATAAAACAGTCATCACAGTAGGCTTTAACATGCAGTCATGCTTTTACAGTAACATACCTTTCTCGTTCTACTTTTAAACGGAAACACAATATAATGCGAGACCGGACCCTTTGATAATTTTGTTACGGAAGTTAAACGGGGGTCGGCAAATTTTAAAACGTAATGCTTGTTAGGTAAGTTTGAAGCAGAAATACAATATAGGCACAGACCAACTAGAGATACAATATAGGTACTTAAATTCCTATTGAGGAGTACATTTTTAAATGGATCTAGCACTTCTGAGTTTTAAATCAATCAATATATATAAAACTCTTCCGTTACTGACTGACTGACAGACAACGCAGAGCCTAAACTACCGGACGTAGAAAGCTTAAAATTGGCACGGGGGTTCCTTAGGGAGTGTAGGTGAGCACTAAGAAGGGATTTCCCGAAATTCCCACGGGAACGGGAAAAAAATTATGAGAAATCTACGCGGGAAAAACCGCGGGGCAGCCTCTAGTAGGTAATAAACAAATAAAGCTAGAAGGCAGAATAAATAAAAATACTCATAATATTACAGATCGCGTTTAAATTAAAAAAACGCTTTAATTTTTCGAATGCGTTTCCTTCCCGTAAATACATTGTATCAATTTGCATCGCTATCATGCTGGAATACTACCTACAAATAATAAAACCCGTAAAATATTTAAATGAAACACGAAAATATAATTTTCCAGTCTTTATTGTTACTTTTAAGTATTTAGTTTCATTTAATATAATATAAGTATTTGTTTTTAAAAAATCTATAAATCAACATGTCTATATTAATGGAATTAGATTGAAGTATAGCACATTTTGTAAAAAACAATATATAATATAATCTCTATTCATTAAAGAAGAGTCGTCTAATCGGTGAGTCACAGAAGCCTCTTTTATATTACACTCACTAATTACGTTCGGTTCAATTACGAAGTTTTCACTCTTGAATCGTAATAAAGCGATCAAAAACAGATGTTTTATACACAAACGATTTGTCTCAGGTAAATGGTGGCGTCGACGATACGAAATTAAGAAGAGAAGTATTGTGCTTTTTCATATTTGCTATTCAACTTCATTATTATCTTCTATCTGATAACATAAAAAATATCACAAACATAATCTCACGCCTTTTATTCCCAGAAGGGTAAGGCAGAGGCACCAGCTCAAGAGCCGGTCATACGTTTAGCTAAGTTTATGTTTTATTACCCACTATCTGATAATTCTGATAATTCATTCATAAATCAAAGGAGCAATTCAATATAGGCCGATATTTACATTATTAAAACGAACTTCTTGTCAGAAACACCCTAGTTTAACCGTGAAGACACAGTCACAGTGAAAACTTCGTTTTAAATATTATTTCAAAACATTCAATTATAATAATTTAAAAACCATATATTCATAGATTTACCAAATTAAATTATCTTTTCGTCATAGTCCTTTAAAAATTCATTTTATAAAAATGTATACTAAGCATTCTACATGTAGGCTATGTTATGTCATAGTAAGGCTGCAAATAAAGCACTGGTTTAATGATAAGTGTTACAAAAAAATGCCATTCATCGCAAAGCAACACTAAGTCAATACTTGTCCCTATTACTCTAAAAAATAATATTTTATATTGTCTTTGTAACTATGTAACTATTTTTAAGTTTGTACCTATGTAAAAATACGTGATATAGAATTTTTCTATTCTATTCTACATAATATAAAAGCCAAAATATAAAAACTCAACATGAGTCATAAAAATATTACGTTGAATTGTAGCAAATTCAACAGATTTACGAAAATTTAATATTTGTAAATAAGTATACATAATTTAATTTATTTATTTAAATATGTCACTGATAAGGCACCCACTTTGCACTATCGATTATGAAATATAAAAATATATAAGTACCTACCAAATATGTTTTAACCTTAGAAATACTTATAATGTAATGTAACAATATATATAAAATTATTTGTTTTTTATCTTACTTATTACATTTATTTACATGGCACATGGTTGGCTTTGTTGAATTCATAACTTATACATTAATTACACAATCAATAATTTTAAACACAAAACATACTGCAAAAAGTCAGACCTATTACTGTTAATTATTTTAATCTTTTTTTTGCAATAGAAAATTCTGCAAGTATAAAACTCCCAAGTAATAAAAAGTAAGACCTGTTTTCCAGAAATCGAATAAATCTTTGTCATTATGTTTTATGATACCTTAATAACTTTAAATAAGTAAATATATATTGTGTTTTGTATAGCATAAGTTTTCGTTTGTAAATAATAAAAACGGTTAAATTCACTGGCCATACATTTTCATTTTACATTGCTTATATCAGCTTTTCAATAACAAACATTTGCGTCCTAAGCGTCTCGTCGTAAAACGTAAAAAATAAAATTTACTAGTATTTTTCTGAAAGGCGGTAAGCGGTAATAAATGTTAGGTTTTAAGTGATACATACCATTGAGTAAAAGAAGCTCTAAGTTTCAGCCAAAACAGTCTGAATCACTGCTTCAATGTATTACCGCCTTCTATGAAACACCAAAGTAGGTATATATGATTCCCTTAACATTCTCTCTTATTCACACAATTTCACAAAACACTCGCATCAATCAACAAAGCCGTCTCACTATTCACTTCACTTTTCACTTCAATAAAACTTATCAGAATCAGCGTCCAAGTTATTCCTGTGGCTCGGCAGGTTGGAGTGCCGTCTCAACGTCCCCATAGAGTCGTACTCGTTGGCTATAGCTTTGGGGTACAGCTTGGGTGTTGTTAGGGTATTGTTGTGGTTGTTTGCGTTGTTCATGTTGGTGCTTTTCAAAAGGGTTCCGCCGCCGATGCCTGAGAATGACGGCTGGCGTTTCGGTTTGCGTGGCTGAAATAAAATTTGTGTGTTGTTAGTTTCATTATTTAGTTGTATATGTTCATTTGCACGGCTAGGTTTTAAAGTAACCGGATTTTATTGGAAAGCATGATACTAAACTAAGTGGGATTCCCACGGAAGTCCCACCGCTGGGCACTCTGGTATATATCGTTTTCTTATTGCCTACTTATTATTATTTTGTGTAGTAACTAAAAAAGATATTAACTAAAAACTCAGAAGATTAGACTAAAAATGTGTACAAAATTTCATATCCTTACCTACCTATAATCTGTTACTTTAATAGTTTCTGATAAGAATAACTGCGACAAACAGGAACTATAGACTTAGAGAGACTAAAAGAGTTCCTTGTGACTACGAAACCCAAAAGAAAACACCCGAGTGTTGCCTAGTAAAAGGGACCAAGACCCAGCAATAGGCAGATAAGACTCACCACGTCTCTCAAGGGCACAGTGACGTAACTATTCTGCTTGGCCGGCAGGTAGTGCGGGCTTGAGGGGACGCCCCCACTTCGTCGCCAGGGGACACGCCACGCTCCCACGCCCCCGCCTCGCCGCGACAGGTATATTACTGCTGCCAACGATGTCAGGATACCTTGGAGAGGTGAGAGATGATAACATTATTTAATAATTTTTCAGACTTAATTTGATGTTAAAGTAGTTAGCTTAACAACTTTCCCATTTTAACACTGGCTACTGTACATAGGCTGGTTTGCAGATTGCAGACGCTATTCAATTCTATAATTACTATTAAATTCTATAAAATTTTAATGTAGTATCGAATGATGTAGGGTCAGCGCAAAACAGTAAAAATCTTTTTTGTATCAATTTTTTTGTGGCTTCCCGAAAACTTACTTGAAACTTTAGCGCCAAATATAACAAAAATAGTGATTACCTATCTAGAATGAATGTATAAAAAAAATGTGGTGAAGTAGTGCCTTCGCCATTTTATGTGATCCATCCTTGTCAAGGGGAGTGCTAACCGTCTCTCCTTTCAATAGACACAACATCGAAGCAAATTATTTTGTTTATATAGTTAGTGAGTTACAGAACTTCAATGGCGCGATGTAGGATTTTCATATAATGTTCGACCATCACATTACATAAAATTACTGGAATAGTTTGATATAATAGTTAATCACCTTCAAAAATTATTTAAATAGCAACAACAACTTTAAGGTAATGTTTTGTATGAAAATAAACAAAAGAAAAACGAATCCCTGTGAATATTCAATACTAGCGCCATCTAGCGTCAATATTTTAGAACCAAAATAAATAAAAACTATTTATTATTTTAAATATAAATAATGCGATATTGTTTAGAAAAAATGTCACCTTCTTCGAATGAACATTTCAAAAAAAATGTAATTGATAATATGTTATCGTCTTACCAAAAGCAAAAGCGAAAATGACGCAGGCGACGATGCTGCCCACCGACAAGGAGTTACTTTTGGTCATTGTTACAAAGGACGCCATTTCCACATTCTGGCTGTAAGCCGGCATCGCTGATAATTCTGTAAAAAAAAATATATATAATATAATAATGAAAGAAAGGGGCTCCTATACTTAGGACGTAAACGCAATATGCGTGGTTAGCGCGTGGATCACCAATAAAATTTTGTGGCGGAAAGAGAGAGAGAGCATCTTCCTTGTTCTGTGGTGTGTACAGTTGTTGTTGTGTGCCAACAGTGCGGCTGACCGCTAAATGCGTTTCCGCCCTAAGCTTACATATAGATGCGACAAATAAAAAAAAAAAAATGGGAGCCATTCTCCAAACATAGAGTTGCGCGCATACTTAGCTGTTACTACGTACTCTAATTACAAAATTTTAAAGACTTGTCACGAGTTATTATTTATCTAGATTTTAAGGTAATAAATAAATTGCTGGTAATTCTTGGAACAGAAATTACATAATCTCACACCTTTTATTCCCCGAAGGGTTAGACAGAGGCACCAGCTCAAGAGCCGGACCCACGTTGGAACTTATAATAGTCAATATCTATAGGTAGTAAAGTTGTAACCATTATCCTGGTCTGCGTCGCTGCAGAAGGCGACCTGCAGCACGGCGCCGGCGCACGCGCCGCGCTCGCACGCGCGCCGCCGCACGCGCTCGCCGCCCGCGCACTCCGACCACTCGCCCCACGCGCCCCAGCCCGACTCCTCGTCTGGTAACAACGTGACAATTTTTTTATGATAAGATATTATTTATCAACCACAAATAAATGCATCTTTCAATTGTTAATGGTGCTTCTGACTGAGCGGGTGACTGTGACACACTGTGCCCTCATTAACACTCGAGCCGCTGGACAATAAAGACAATAAAGTGTCGCAATTCAACAATAGTACATCATATAACATGGGTGTAAAGTGATGTATTGTGCTGAGGGTGCTCTTGTTAAAACCCGAGCGCAGTTAGTTTTAAGGGTTCCCGAGTTAATAATGACTTGATTGAAACTTGAACAAGCGAGGGTTGAAACAGCGCCTGAAGCAGAATAACTTTACACCAAAATTGTATATTTTCTATTCCTGGTTGGCTGCTGGAGTCCTGTGGGGGTAAGAGTAGGCAGCAGATGTGTTACCGTCACAAGTGCCGATGCAGTGCTGCCGCTCGAGCGCGGCGGCGGCGTCCTGGCAGCCGGCGGCGGCGGGCGCGAGGCAGGCGCGCGCGCGGGAGCGCTGCCCGCGCGCGCCGCACGCGCCCGCGCACGCCGACCACTCGCTCCAGCACGACCAGGCTCCTGGGGTGAGAGATGTGAGAGCGGTGGCTCAATAGACTGGACGACGAATTGGTCACGTCTCGATTTAGCGCAAAATTCATGTGATTTATAGATTTTCCTAACTTGTTTTATATAGCCAGGCCTTAAAGTCCCGAGTTATTTGCCTTCTCGTAACGAGTAACGAGGTAATCGGATGGTTAAAAGATACAGAGGGATGCCAGCCGTTGGCCCGAGCTCAATGACGTAGAAAGAAAAAAAAGAAAGAAATTATTTATTTACAGAACATGCTGTGACTATAAAATAAACAAAAATAGGTAATAATAACTAAATTAAAAACACAACAAAAATAAAATAAAAGAAAACAAGTTGTATGCGTGTTGCAGCCGCCGTAAAATGGCACTGACTTAGCATGTGCTGAAGGTTTTCACCGACAGCGCTGATTTTCAGTCAATGCCAGCAGTGACCCACAAGCGTTACATCTCGAGTGCGCAGTGCGTACAAAATTACATAAATATACTACATGTACATACATACCTAATACAAAAGATTGCCAATTTTTCCTCCCATAAATAAACTAAATACACATATTGATATATAATTATACAAATAATAACTTGATGCGATACGGGTTGTCAGTTTAGTTCTCAGTCAGAGTGGTAGTGGCAAGGGGAGAAAGGGTAAGCGGATCGGGATTGGTTAAGATACGGACTTAGGAAGGAGTGAAAAGTCTGCTGATCAACCAAATGCACCCTGAACCTACGCACAAAGGTGCACCTACTTGAAGCTTCACGGACTGGGGGAGGGATATTATTCGTACGTACGTAGGTAAATATTAGCGATTTTGTTCTGAGTGATGTATCTGTTACGCAGTAATTAAATATAGCCTTTTGAATTTGGTCCTTCGTACGTCATTTGATAATTACAATTCCAAAAACTGTGCATAACTTTTTTGTTAATGCCACATGGTGAATTCATATTATAACCCTGCATCACGGTGTCACAAGGACTTTGATGATCTACCACGAAACTCTAATAAACTAAACAATTCTTGGCTACTATCAAGAAGTCTAAAACTTACCAGAACACTCATGAGTGTTGCAGACCCGCATCATATCCTGGGCCCCCCGGCAGGTGCCCCGGCAGCGCCGAGTGCGGACCTGTTGGCCCCCGCCGCACGCCGCCGAGCAGGGGCCCCAAGGACCCCAGGGGGCCCATGAACCCTTCGAGGCCTCTATAGGGGTGTCACTGCATGCGCCGTCTGAAGTGCAGTAGCGCTCTTCTTCTTTTGCTACTGTAAGCTGAGTAGTGAAAAAAGGTTTAGGGCTTTTTTAGGGTTCCATAATCAAAATAGTTTCCCTTAGCCCTTAGTAATAATTGAAGTTAATTTCAGTATAAAAAAAATTGCCCACATTCAAAAATGCCACCCTGCTCAATTAAAAAGTTAGTTAAATTGATAATGTCTGTTTCAGAATACACTTGTACTCAAATCATATAAATATACATGATTTTTATGTCATGCGCCTGAACAAAAATTCAACTTTTCTTTTGTAACAAAAGGATTTGCTAGACAACACATGTATTTCTTTAAGTAACTAACCTTGACTTGTTCGGGTGAAGACGCTTTACATAGGAATTTAAAACGCCTCTCAGAATAGCTTCCATCGGTTGTATTATCTGTAAATTAAACAAAATTTAGTAAATACATAACTTTGGCTTCTATGCGTAATAGTACCTATAAAAAAGCAGTATTTATATAAAATTAATAAAATAAAATTAACTGTTTACCTGGTATCATAACCCAGGGCGTCCAAGCAGTAGCCTTTCTAACTTCGCAAGCCCTCAGATCGCATATTTGCCGCTCGAGCTTGCTTCCTTCACAGTCGGACCCTCCATATTTAGGCGAAGGGTTGTTGCAGGTCCGCCTCCGTTCCTTCCAGCCAGCGCCGGGGCCGCAGCCAGGGCCGCCTTCGCTGCTGCAGGGAGACCAGGGGCCCCACGATGACCACCCCCCGTCCACTGGCTCTAGGGCCGGATCTGGATTAAACATTTAATTACTTTACATAAATAGTCTTAAAATTAATTACAAGCAATCTATCTTTAGCACTTTAATATTTTGTATCTGAACTAGTTTCGGCTATGCGTTATGGATTACGCATAGCCGAAACTAGTTCAGATACAAAATATTAAAGTACTAAAGATAGATTGCTTGTAATTAATTTTGACATATTGTACCAATATTTATTGAAGAAAATTCCTTTTCTCTTGGTCTACGTTTTGGCCATCCTATATATAAAAATGCAGCCCTATTTTTTCTGGTTACCATATTACGTGATAAAACAAACTAACTTTAACCAATAGGTGGCGCTGTAATTTTTACATCGCGCCATGCTTGTCTCGCGGGATCAGTATTTAGCAAAGATTTTATCACAAACAAAGATGTCAATATAAATTTTGTGTCGACCAACTAGTCGACATAGTTTTTTTGGAAGGCATGCATTTTGCAAGCTTCTTTAATTTTTTTTTTTTTTCAAAAAGTCCAGAAGTGTGTACCAGGACAAGGCGGCAAATTGGTACATACAAAACATACATTTCTTGAGAATCTAACCCTACGCACTTTCTTACCCCGTGAACAAGCGTGCCAATACTACAAGTACCAAGAAGCGAGCCTACCCTATATTCTAAGGAAGCATAAGGAAGTGTGTGTACCAGGACCAAACTAGTGCAGTACAGCTCCTGCGAGTCGAACCCGACGCACTATCTTACCCCGTGGGCGGACGTGCTAATGCTAGGATGGAGTGCTAAGGAAAATAGCATCCCTATATTCTAAGGAAGAATAATAAGGAAGTAGTACATACCAGGACAAGGCGGCAAACTGGTGCAGTACAGCTCCTGAGAGTCCAACCCGACGCACTCCCGGCCGCCGTGCGCGGGCGGCGGCGCGGCGCAGGCGCGGCGGCGAGTCTTGACCGCGATGCCGCACGCCGCCGAGCAGCCCGACCAGCTCGACCACGCCGACCAGCCGCCGTGGACTGTGCAGTTCGACACTTGGATGCTGGAGCCTGCGGAACAATACGAGGTTCGTTAGTCGTTACATTTAGTATGGCATTCAGCAAGTGCGGGCCCCCGCGCTCGGTTACCTCTCAGTTACCGCTCAGTACAAATAGCACGTCCTAGCTCACTCACACAAGCATGATACGCAGAGTAAGAGTTCCTTCTGTGCGCGGAGCAACGCGTCTATCGAAATAAATAGCTGTCATTTAATCAATATATATAAAACTCTTTCGTTACTGACTGACTGACCGACTGACTGACTGACTGACTGACTGACTGACAGACAACGCAGAGCCGAAACTACTGGGCGTAGAAAGCTGAAAATTGGCACGTGGGTTCCTTGGGGAGTGTAGGTAAGCACTAAGAAGGGATTTCTCGAAATTCCCACAGGAACGGGAACAAAGAGGATTTTTGTGTTTATGAGAAATCTGCGCGGGAAAACCGCGGGCAGCCTCTAGTCAATATATATAAAACTCTTCCGTTACTGACTGACTGACTGACAGACAACGCAGAGCCGAAACTACTGGGCGTAGAGGGCTGAAATTTAGCATGTAGGTTCCTTAGGGAGTGTAGGTGAGCACTAAAAAGGGATTTCCCGAAATTCCCACGGGAACGGGCAGTTAGTGGTGTCATGCTCCAAAGGACAGAGATTGAAGATGGGACGCTGTGACGTCCCGCCTCACAGGCGTCACGGTCGCTGTGGGGCTGCGGGAGTGCTGCGGTTCCTTCCGCAGTGTCTCTGTCTTCGTATGACCGCAAGATTAGACACACAGAAGCCCGCACTGAAGGTTGGTGCCATCAGTTTCTCCCTAACATATTATTGTTGGTCCTTCGAGCCGGATCTGGAATCTTGGATGTCGGTGGGCTCGCCTACCTTCACAGTCCAACCCTCCGTTAGCAGGTGGCGGGTTGTCGCAGCGCCGCAGCCGGCACTGGCACAGGTCGGGCCCGTCCTGCCCGTCCTGGCCGTAGCCGCGCGCGCCGGGGCCCGCCTGCTCGCACGCCGCCCACGCGCCCCATGCCGACCACCCGCCGTCCACTGGAGAAAAGAAACATTCGTCAGATTGGCTCACTAACCCTGATTTTTACAATGCTATCTATTAAGATAGATAGCTGTCACTTTGATACAATTTAACTAACTGAGGATAGGCTTTTGTTTAATTTTGTATGAACTGACAAGCTATCTATTTGGATAGAGAGTATATTGAAACGCCCTCTGTATCGGGCATTAGTTGCTGAATCTTTCGTGTCGTCAGCCTCATTTCAAAGGTCATCGCCCTCAATATCGCGTCGCACTACCTGAAGTAACTTACGCAGTAAGCATTAATATAATTTCCATGCTAAATGCATTGGTGCATCTCACCTCAAAAAGGTTTGTACTTTAGGCGATCTGGTAGGGTAGTCTATGTCCAAAAGTGAAAAATATATCGGCTGTGATGATGAAATGGTGGGTTGGATTAATCAGTTCCACTAGACACCAAGCGCTAAACAAAGCCTTTATGTAGGATAGCAAAGCAATCATTATCTGCATATGTTGTTCCCAACTCACCAACAGTATCTTGACTAGCGCAGACGCTAGTGTCCTGAACAAAGTGGTGATCATATATCCTGGAAGCCGCATCCACACACTGGCCGCGCGCCTGGTCCCACCCGCAGTGGGGGTCGTTCGAGGCGATACATGTCGCCCTGGATCTGTAGCGATCGCACCGGAAGGCGATAAGTCGAAGCACTGACTTGTCGCTCCCTATGTATACTGACATCTGGGAATAAAAAAAATAGTTTTTGTATTTTATGTTTTATTTTCTGCTTTAGTTTATAACATTTATCTACCTAGGTATTTGTACGTTTTTTTGTTTCAAAAGAGAACATTTTCGTGGAATAAAAAATACAGTAAACAATGTGGGTGTAAAGCTTTTTTGCTTCGATTGTTGTTGCAACCCTCACTGTTCAAAATTCACAAGAAAAAATTCCTCACTAGTTTTAATATGAGCACCCTCATCATAATACATCACCTATACCATCCCTTGTTTATAATCTACTATTAAAGCGAGGTCTAAATATAAAAACACACAAAAGATATGTATACTCACGGTCTCCTTAACAAACTGCATTGTCAGGATATCAAAACCGCCTTCTTCATCCTTTAGCATCCACTTCTCAACCAGGCAAGCTCCCTCCAGCCGCGGCAGTACAGACAACTTCCAAATCTCATTCTTCTCCGTAGCCACAAACACTACCAACTGCTTTCCTATATTTTTGCTCTGTGTCACGTCGACCGTGGTGTGAGTGAATCGTTCTAATGTAGTTTGGTAAACCGGCTCGCCTGTCGACGGTTGTATCGAGTCGTACATCAGATAGTAGCTTTGATAGTATTCTTCTATTAGGTGTTGCGGTCTGAAAGAGTAAATGGAGTCTTACAAACGGACAATCAAATCAGCTGGGTTTTCTAAATATCTTAAAGGAGAATATGTACAGTGGGGAATTAAAGTGAATGTATACAATACATGGTAAAGTAAGGCATTGAGCAAACCTAGTGTCGTAAGTTTATGGTCTGCCTTTTGTGAGAAAACTACACTCGTGCCAATAGCAACTTCTAGTGTACAGCTCCTGCACTTTGTACAACTGTGCTAGTTGTGTTGCGTATGTTAGTGAAGTTGTCTGTGTTATCTAGTGTGTGTTTTATAAGAAGTATAGTGTGTGTTAGTTAAGTTGTGTTGTCTTTTGTGTTTTAGCTGTATTGTGTTGTGTGTGTTAGTTGTGTCAACAATAACCTGGTGTTCGGCGGCGGCAAGCGCGGACCCTCGAATGCTGCTGTGATGTCAGACAGTTGTGCTGCTGTATTGTGTGTGTGTATTGTATGTAGCATTGTATGGAAGTGTATGTGTAGCAGTAGTGGTGTTCCACTCGTACCTGTTGTCGGAGCGGCAGCGGAAGTGTTGGCGGGCGCGCGGCGGCGGCGAGCGCGGCGCCCACTGCGCGCCCGCGCGCTCCTGCACCTTGTGCGGACCCTCGAATGCCGCTGTGATGTCTGACATGTTGTAGATGCAGACCGCGCTGCCTGCTATACTGTTTCTGTATCGGGGAATGACAACTTGTTATACT
Source organism: Euspilapteryx auroguttella (assembly GCA_951802225.1). Lineage (NCBI taxonomy): Eukaryota > Metazoa > Arthropoda > Insecta > Lepidoptera > Gracillariidae > Euspilapteryx > Euspilapteryx auroguttella. The sequence continues at coordinate 3,896,655 of OX637660.1, read as the reverse complement.
GGCCTCTTAAGTGTGTACTTGCGGTTAGCCGCCCCTGCTTTTAACCGCTAGTGCGTAAGAGGGCTATGTTGTGCCCTTAGCATACGGCGCATTTTAAACGCGCAGATACGAGCCTAAAACTAGAATCGACCGCAACCTTGTAAGCACACGTTGCGTGAGAGAAAAGTGAGTTTTTTAAATGGGCCGAGGAGGCATTTAGTCGTGTCGTACTAATAGGACAGCAAAGAAGAATATAGAAAAAATTGATCCTTCGACCGACATTAGACATTTGTATGTTTATTTTTGAATATTTTATTTGTATGTATGTATTTTTAAAAATAAAAATTTAGTATTTAATTTTGTTACTTACAATACTGTATCGCCTACGACCAATTTAATATGTCTATGTGCAAACATTTCACATGGGTTGCCTGGAAGAAATCGCTTTTAGCGATAAGTCCGCCCATTGCATGCAAATTTAAATATGTCTACCATTAATTGTATAATGTTCTTTCGTAATTTTTGTATGCAATAAAGTGTTTTTTAACTTTTAACTTTAACTTTAGCCAGGCATTTAATGAGATATCCTTTCACTGTGTTTTTTACATGCGTTCGCGCAAATATAAAGTCCAATTTTTCTTTAAAATCATCATAATCATCAGCCTGTAAGAGCCCACTGCTGGACATAGGCCTCTTCTCTCGCACGCCATGCACCACGGTCCTGCGCCAGTCTGATCCACTGCCTACCGGCGACCTTCACTATGTCGTCAGACCATCGGGCTGGTGGTCTGCCTACTCCACGTCGTCCGTCTCTAGGCCACCACTCTGTGACCGCTGTCGTCCACCTGCCGTCTTTACGCCTGGCCAAGTGTCCCGCCCACCTCCACCTCATACCCGTTATTCTTTTTCCGACATCAGTAACTTTGGTTCGTCGTCGGATTTCGGTGTTCGGTATACGGTCCATGAGTTTGATTCCGAGCATGGCACGCTCCATGGCTCTCTGTGCGACTTTGATTTGGTGCATTGTGCTTTTGGTAAGCGTCCATGTCTCGGAACCATATGTGAGGGTAGGCAGAACACATTGGTCAAACACCCTGGACTTAACTTGGTTTGCGGTATTTTAGACTTAAAGACGTCCTCGAGTTTGCTTTAAAATACATTCTTAAAACCTACCTGGGCGTAGTAAAAGTAGCCACCAATATTTTCTCCTCAGGCAGATACTCAGCGGATTGCACCTCATCGTAATAGAATGGATAATCCCCGGGTATAGAGCAGTTGAGGCGCGCTTTGAGGAAGGTACTCCAGTTCTCCCTCATCATGAGGTGACCACCGGAGTCGTTCTTGCAGACGCGACCAATACGCGAGTAGATTATCTGGTGAAAGAGTAACTTTTTTAGAGAGTCGGATTTTCGGGTATGGACGACTATTTTTGCACCAAATAAAACGTTTTCTTTATCTTTTACTATTTCAATAAAAACCGAAAAACGAAACAATTGCCTGAGGTGATAAAAAAATTAGCTTTACCATGCATGCTGTGGATTAAATATAGTTAATTGAAAACTGCCGGCAGACAGACCTAGTCTAAGTTTAGTACTATTATGTAATTTTTAGTACCATTCGATGTTCTATTCGCCGTGTGGTGGCGGCAAAAATTCCACCAAGCCATCTCCCCGTGGGGATCGTAAAAGACGACTGAAAACTAGCACAGAACGAAGGACGGGCAACAGTGAGTGTGGCTCATCCTTGAAATACTTGAAGAGAAGAGCCACTCTGCGCTCGTCACCCCGCCTGCCAGGCATGGCGATTACGGCAAACTCCTTACACTACTACTATCTACTCCTTGTTTGGTTCTTGTATAAATATTTGAGTAGGTCCTTTGTCCTACACTGGAAGTCTATCGGTCGGTTGTAATGATGCGGTATTATGTGGTGTAAGGGTGAAAGTAACAAACCTTCCCACAGTTGAGGAACTCGACAGCCACCTCCCGGAAGACGAAGTAGACGAAGTCGTCGTCGTCGAAGCTGGCGACGAACTCTGGCTCGTGCAGCCAGCCCTCGTACTGCGGCGTGCGCAGGAACGACACGCTGCGGCCCGACGCGCCGCGACTCCTGCGCATGTTTAGTCCTAAATAGTATTTTTTACGGTTTGCGTTTTCGCTCTTACGCAGCGCTCTAGCGCTACGCTAGGGCGCTCTGTCGCCGGATGTACAAAAATAGTTTCGTGTGGTCATAAAAGTGCGTTCTTGCGCGCTACGCTCTAGCACCCCAAGCCTTTTCGGATGCGACAATCGTTGTCTCTCTGTTTATCGTTTGTAATTAATAATTATTTGTGTGAAGGGATAATAGACGGAAAGAGAAGGCCGGCTAGACCAAGAGAAATCTACATTAAACAGATAAATGGTGAAGTTAAAGTGGACAATTGCAAGGACATGATGAAAAGTCGATTGTAGTAAAGGAGGCTTCACAGACAAGAGCTCGGCTGTTAAATAAAAGAATAAGAACAATAATAAACTAGATAATCCTTACCGGCATATAGCAATATCAGTGCTGCTGAAGTCAGCGCTGGTCCCGGCGTAGAATTCTCCGCCAGCGGACAGAAGCGCGGTGGAGTGGGCGCGAGGACTGTACGGGCAGTGCGCCACGCCCGACACGTGCTGGATTACCGACCCTATTGACTCGATCTAAAGTGGAAAACATGAAAAAATTAAGTGATAGACTATTCGTCGCCGTCACCTATCACCTAGCCCATCACCTATTCCCATGGCGTAAAAGGAAACTAGGGATCGAAGCATGGTCTTTCGTTGAAAAACTGAAGAGCTATAGGTACTGTGATCGGCTACGCGGCCGGTGACCCGGCTGCCAAGCATGGCAATGGCGTGATTAGATGGCACACTATGGTTAAGTATTTCACATTGTCGAATAATAATCTAGGTACTGTTTGTTTTTTATACATAGAACACGGTTGGCAGCGGATGGATTATTTTTGATGATAATATCTTGTGGTCTTTGTTTAGAAATCAAATCAGAAAATGATCGTTATATCGTGAACACATAAAGATACTAACTAATACAAATATCTGAACCCTAAATCTGTATACTTACATACTTACATCTATTCTAATCTAACCATTATAAAAGAACCCTTTATCGCTCCCTTGATTATTAACATTTAAATATCAATAGCGGATTTAAATAGCATTTAAGTTACAAGTAAAATCTATGCACATATGAATATTGGTGCAGTGTTATAATAACGATTTTGGGGATTTACTGTCAGATTATGGCTTACTACTATGAAAACCATTAGTTGCTCCATATCGGTTTAAGTTGATTCGAGTAAAGTCACCATCAGGATAGCTGGTTGCCTATGGCATTTGGCTGAGAGTTTATTAAAGAATTCCCTCACACAATAATATTTTTTTTAAATCCTAATTTTAAAAAAAAAACCGGGCATTCTGAAGTCAGGTTGGCTGGTCACATCCTAGGCTCACATAAAGCAACGTAATATATCAAACCAAACAAACTAGTGGTCTTGCGGCAAATACCAAGAGCTGCCACAAAAACTAAGAATAGGTTCATCGAATATTACTTACTTCGCGCCAAGTACAAAGCGGACTGAAAGCGTTCGTCCCGCAGGCGAACAACTTGTGTCCGTAAGACAGGAGGACTTTGATGTGGTTGTGGCAGTCCTCTTCGGTCTGGCCCTTGTCCTGACAGAGCTTGCTCTTGTCCGGGGGCGCTGGCCAATCAGCGCGCTCGAGCTGCCGAAGACCTCGGAGTGAGAGGCGGTAGAGGGCATCCCTGGGGAAGAATTGAAGATTTAGAAATTGTTATCGAAGAATAGAACTAATGGTTTCTGGGGCCGAAAGGTTTTATAAGTGTTGAAGGCGCACCGAAAGACGCAGAGTAGGAGGACCCCCACAAGGTGGTTAGACGACATGGTGCAAGCTACGGAAACACACTGGATCGAAGGTCGCTCAAGAACGGTCATTGTGGCGATTTATGGGCAAGGCCTATAGCCAGCAGTGGACTTTTTTTCAGCTAATATGAAGATATCAAAAAAATGCTGCTTCTTTTAATTAACTAAAGCGTAAGTTTGATTATGACAAAGTATCATAGTAATCGCTCTGTGTAATACATTTTTGAGGTTAAAAGTCAAACATCTAAATTAAAACTGATTAAACTGAAAATTCAGTTGATGCTTCAAAAATATTATGCAAAATTAAATGGTTAACAGCATCTTCTCAGTATTCCCTTATCATTTATCTAACTTAATGCGTTAGTCCGATAGGTCAAGAGCAAAACAAACGTCTTGTAAAAACAAAAAACATAAAAATAAATCTTTATGCTCAGTCTTTCACGTATATAGCAAAAACGTATTAATAAAAACGTTTCTTTGCCCTATCTACTGTTTATGTAAATGTTAATGCGTTTTGTTCCTTAACAAGTTATCAGTTAGTTTGGTGCAAGCAATTTGATATAAAATGTAGGCGTAATGAATGGAACGTTGGTGTTATGCGAAGTCAAGGTTTAGTGCCTACTTGCATTTTTACCATAGTCACAATACTGACTCTGACATTTTAAAGGGAGATAAAGTGTGTAAAATCTACTTATATTTTAACATAAGTTATGTACAAAACTACAAAGGCGCAGGCGTAGCGGCAGCGGCATTTACAAAGAACTTTATTTTGATAAATGCATAGGCATTTATTTTAATTACAAGTATAGTAAGTTTTAAAATTATGGGAAGGTATGAATTACCGAATCTTAGTTAACTTTATAATGAAGAATGTTTTAAGAAAAGTGTGTGAGAGTTTATTAAAAATATACGGCTCTACCACAAAAAGAGTTAATAATAATAATAATAATAAATGCATTTATTTCAGATTATTCAATCCATAACTGTTAGTAAATTTCTTATGAATAGGTTAATACTTAAAAATATACTTATTGACAAATTACAATTAAATAATAATATTAAAAATAAACATGGTGACATCAAAATAAATACTTATCTAAAGCTGGTATGTACACCTACCCAGTGTCTCAAGAAAGGGCTTTCGACCTTAGTAGACAACACGCTGAGGATGGTGTTGCTCGACTCTCGCAAGCGTCTCATTGACGATGCCGTTCGTTTGCGCATGATACAGTAGAAGTCGTCAATGCCTGCTTGTGCAAACATTGCCGACGCGCTACAATGTCGCGGCTTCTTCAACACCGCCCTCAGCGCATTGTTGTACTGGATACGAAGGGCGTTGTAGGCCCGCTGAGTATAGCTCACCCATAGGCTGCATGTATAGAAAGACTGACAGAATGCACGAAATAGTGTCAGCTTCACAGGCTGCGTACATCTCGAAAACCTACGTGCAAGCATATTACTGCGGATCGACAACGCCCTTCTCTCCCTCTCTATATCCTCATCATCATTAAGCCGCTCATCAACAATATGACCCAAGTATCTGAACTCCTTAACTCTATTTAAGGGTACACCACAGAGCTTTATCGGGGGTACCACTGCAGGTGACTTGCCTCTCGAAGAAAATACAATAAATTCACTCTTTTTAGAGTTATATCTCAGACCGTTATCAGCTGCATATTTCTCACAAATAGTTACAAGTTTTCTAATCCCATTTATCGAAGGACTCAGCAAAACCATATCGTCGGCGTAACTTATGTTGTTTATTGCCGTGCCATCGATCGAGCAACCGACTTTGGTTTCGCTGAGCTCCACAAGCAATCTATTAACAAAGAGATTAAACAACTTTGGAGAAGTCAGACCCCCCTGTCTGACACCACATTTAAGCCTATATTCATCGCTAAGTGCATCACGCCATCTAACCACATTTACCTGGTTCTCGTACCAATACCTTAGTATGCCCAAGAACTCTGAATCAATACTAGTTTCATTACTAAGCTTCTTCCAAAGCACATCATACGATACCATATCAAATGCCCTAGAAAGGTCCAAGAAGCATCCATAGATGGCAGTTTTTCGGTCTGTATAGTACCGGACAGTCTGCTTGAGACACAGAATCGCACTTTCGGTGGATAGGCCAGCTCTAAAACCAAATTGCGAATCATGCAGTTTGAGATATTTATCTAACTGTGTATCAAGAAGACTGTCCAGCACCTTTGCTACAATGGTGGCCAATGAAATAGGTCTGTAATTAGTTAAACCGGGTCTAAATCACTAGACTAGGTTTAAATCACTCTTTCGTCATACAAATTGGCGATATTAGACCGGTCTAACTTTTTTGTGGTAAGGGGGATGGAGATACCATAAATCAATTTGAAAAGAATAAAATCGCGAGTAATACGTTGTTCGAAATAAAAAAATAACAGAGCCGTAAGATTACTGTAACATTACACCAAATTACAATTACACATAATAACAATTTCTTATTACTTATAACATTCGTAAATTGCAGTGCTGCACTTGGTTATTATTTAACACGCAATGACAATCCGGTGTGAAGTTTAAAACGTTTATAATTGAACTTGAAGCACGTGGGAATGGGTAGTGGACCGAGTTAAACCCAACCACAAAATAAAGGTGTAAACTCAATGTATATTATACTGCGTTGTTAAGAACACATTCATCGCACTCCTAATCACGTGTCACTCCTCTGTCTTATTTGTTTCCGTCAAAAGTATTCAGATTTAACTACAGATGATTTTCAATTATTTTTACACAATACTAGTGAAAAAAACCACCACTCATGAAAAAAAAACTTTTAAACCACTGCTCATTAAAAATTGTGATCCTGCATGACAAGAGATCATCTTGCTTAGTAATTTTAGTTTTAAATACCTAAGAAATATCGAGTGTTTCTTTGTGGCCACTTAGGTAAGATATTTAATATAATTATTTTTTAGAAGTATTTACAGTAAAGATTATGTACTATGACCAAAAGTATGGTATGTAGTGCGTATTAACATAATTTTTGTAATAACATTGTTAGTCATCCTTACTTTACGGTTTTCAAATCAAACTCAGTAATAGAACTGTGCAGTTTATATGTATAAAAACATAGTGTTGGAATGTAATTGAATAGTTAACTAAATAGGACGGATGCGAGCAATATGCAGAGTAATAGCTGTTCCTAATTATAGACCGGGGTGGACGTGTGGACACGATATACCTCAGTCCAGATACGGTCAAATGAGCAAAGTGAGTATATACGTTACTTTGGTACCACTCCAAAAACCACTTCAATGTTATTAAAATTTATGAAAAAATAAAAGAAACGGTTCTTTTTCCCGTCTGGTCCTACAAAAGTTGCCAAGTAAAACAAATAACGAGCATTTTCTGTCTCTAAGAACAAGGCTAAACTGAGTAAAAAAATATATATTTTTTTTAAAACGTGTTATTAAAATGTGTTTACTATAGAAAAATTCAACACCTTCATAGAATGAAATATTGAAATTCCTATACTATCTTACCCAGTAAATCAAAAAGTTCATTCTAATTCAAAATCTCATTCATAAAACAATAAAGGCGTTTTAAGCTTGAAGAATGCAGCACTTGAAGCTGCCCATTTTTTGTAGCTATAAATTCAATAATAATATATTAGAACGCAGTAAGTCAGTATGACGGGTTTTTTTTATTAGCCCCCACTATTCAGACATAGGCCAATTTAAATAAAACTTTATAGGCTCTAACTAACGAGGAGCAATAGACTGAAATGCGACACTCGTAGGATTATAGCCTTCTCAAGGCTCGACTGATATACTCGTAGCTGTATATATACGTTTCATAGTATGTAAAGGTAGCACTACACTGCGCACAGACGCAATGTTTTTTTAATAGCGCGATTCTAGCAATGTTTTTTTAAAGACACATTTTGAACTTATGTTCTAAGTCCAGGGCTGATAATGTGCATACTGATACTGAAAGTTACGAAAGCTCACAAAGGAAGGTATAGAGTTATAATCACTTTATTTACGTGTAAAAAGTGGCCACTTCGCGCATAAAAACATACTTCAAGATACAATCAATCACTTTTGAAGTTGTATTCGTCTTGTATTAGAATTTGCATTTTTTACCGAGAGTGGCGCTCTCTGGCGCTTCCTTCGCGTAAGCATAGTGAACACACCGTTAAGAAATATCAAGTAATGAGACCTACCTATAGAGTATATTGCAACAGCAAGTTTGCACATACAAAATTGTACCAATTGCGACGAATAAATTTGCCTAGGTGCATAATTTTATTATTATTTTAAAAGCACTCTGCGGTATTATTGCATGCAATTTTACGGTCAAATTAGTGTCTTTAGGTATAACGGTACTTGTTTAGAGAATTTCAATCGTTGTGTCCGATTGCTAAAATACTTTAGCTATACGAAAATTCAGAGAGGGGTGTTATAATATAGGATTGTTTAACGCTACGAATAGTATTTCAGAACATTTATATTACTTAGTCCAAACAAAATATCAAATGATAGAGTTAGAAAACAAAAAAAAGATTCCATTAAAAAGTAAAAGGGTAACGGATCGCTGCCCGTACCCAAGCAGAGTAACTTTTTGTATCAATTTTGTAAGGTCAATAACTCTTCCCGATTAGATAGAAAGGTACTTTAACTTTCTATTTTATACTTTACAAAAATAACTTACGATTTCTTAAGTTCTACAATCGATAATAATTACAAGACAAAATGTTTTTTTTTTAAGAAATTTGCCTAGAGGTTTTAAAGAAATCTCTCTTATTTACACACGTTACAATCGTACTTATCCAATGAAACTAACGTATATTACGCCACCAACTACCTCCCGTCTACAATGTTTTTAACCCCCGACGAAAAATGAGAGGGGTGTTATAATTTTAACGTGTGTATCTGTCTGTGGCATCGTAGAGCCCAAACGGATGAACCGATTTGCGTTTAGTTTTTTTTTTTTGTATTATTATATAATTTTAGCCCGCTCTTAGTCATGTCTCATGAGGATCTGATCAGCGATTTGAAGATCATCATTTTCTAGGTGATGATGAGATCTAACTAGCTTCCCTATTGCTAGTATAGCCACCTTTAATGATATCAGTAAGCATACTATAAGTATTAAAGCGTTTGAAAAGGTAACTTTAACGGTCATTGATCGCCTCTACCTATTTAAATAACGTTAGAAAAATGTAACCACCTTCTTAAGCGTTTAACTTTTAAATCACTTGTACAAACCCACGGCTGTTTTAATAGCTGGCCTGGGGTACGCCAGTTTTATTTGGTTGTGGCAAATGTCGATATTTCCTAGTTGATTCATGTTCGCCGCTTTATGAAAGTTTGTTGACTTGCCTTTGTAATATTTTATGATGTTTCTTTAGCTTAAAAACGTAGCACTAGGTAAAAATAACTTTTAGGAACTAAATGTCTAAATTTTGTCCTTTTCGACGTTTAAAAGCTGTAAAATCTGTAACTAGGGTTGAATAAATATTTTCAGATATTGATAATATGAATATTGATTGATATTTACTAAGGTTATTCAGATTCTTGGCTTATTATTCAGTTTAATTTACTATATATGTAAAGATCAGAATTAACACTACTTTTACAACTGCCACTGTTTATTTAACTAGATATAAGTACCAGTTAAAACGTTTTAAAGTTACTTAGTTAATAAATAACTCAATTCCAGGCACACTCGTCACACCCAAATCACATTAACATAAAACAATCAATTCATGTTAGTAACGAGTAATAAAATATAAATTTGTATTCTATTTGAATTCTGTAAATCTAACCTGACAAAGTCGTATAAGTTTTATTGTGGTCAAACGACCTTAAACAATGTAACAAAATACGATAGACAATTACTTTTGATGGTGATTGTTCAATTTGTGCATTATTATACACACCGAAATTAAGTTGTAATTTAAAATTACTGTTAGGGAATAGATTCTAGGGTTTTTAAACCATTTTATAGTAACTACATAGTAACTACATAATATGTACCTCTGGGCAAAACAGGGTAAGGCCATTTTATTCATTATTTAAATGATTTTTTACGGTTGAGTTTTTATGCTTTAAAAAATACCTACTTAGTTTAAAAAAAAAGAGCTATTATTTTGTCTGTCAATACTTGGGTCAATACTACAAATTAGTAAATCGTAAACATGTAAATTGCGCGGAATCTTGACTGCAGCAGCTGGGCTAATAAACTTAAAACAGCGAACTGATGAAGTTGCGCCGACACGACGCACGCTCATAAACAAATGATAATTCCTCGTCAACAATGCGCCTTCAGATATAATAGGACAGTTATTAGCAGATAGGAACCAGCAAAGGCAAGTTATTACGCCAGGTCACGCCTACACCTGAACGCAACTTGCAAAGTAAATTCACGAAATAGTTTGGGCTTCGCTTACCTTGCGCCCACGACGATCTGGTCCCTTGCGACATCGAACAGCAGTTGCGAAAATGACTTAGTGCTGTTATCTTCGAAGATATCGCTGTCAGACGCCAGCAGATCTGGAAAATTGTAAATTCAATTACAGGACGGTAATTAAGATGTTGATTTAGCCGCAGGTCCCAGAACGGGTCCGTTCTCGGCACGCCGCGCCGGCGCCGGCGCACCGATCCGTTCTAACTAAATTTGCATTTCGGAATGGCGTTTATGGTTGTTATAACGGAAATCGGCCTTATAATACCAGCGACCGACCACTGTTTCACTGTAATTAATAGCAGTGTTAACTGGGTTCGCTACCAATTAGTCGGGAGAGCTTTCTAATAAACAAATACTAACGTACAAGAACATGGTTTGTTAGCGGGCTTTATTGTCAACCAATTTAATATTCCAAGCAGGGTCGCATTAAACACATTTTGTCGTCACGTAACTTAAAACGGCTATTTTGGATGTTTTAATATGCACAGGGTGTAATCACAACAAAAGGCACTTTTATACAGGACCAGGACCGAAATTTTTATTACGATGTCATATTGTAGGGTCTATGCACTTTGCTTTGAGGTACACTAACCGTACCCACATCGGATTACAAGGAGTAAACCTTTAAGTTATCTAAAGACAGACATAAAGAAAGACGGACAGACATTGTATCTTATAAATTGTTCCGTTGGACCTAAAAGGATATGACACTGTTGGTGGAACATGCGACATGGCGCTTGTTTTAATTAATCATTCAAGAAACCAGTCTGGTAACAAAATGGTAACAAAAATAGAGCTGGCAACATCGCACGCTATCCGCTAATTTACAGCCCTTTTTATAGGCTATAAAATATAACGACTGAGCCATATTGAGGCACCTTGTTTGTTTATTATCCTGAAGTCGTCTTCTGGCAGTCCCTTGATCAATGTACTGAGGAGAATCAGGGCAGCCACCTGGCCCGCGGTCGACCACATTCTGCTGGACCTGCGAACAATATTCAATAAGTTTAACATTAATCATAGTTAATGTTTTTTTGTTACGATCATATTCGAGAGCATATCGAAACCATCATTGAACAACAATAAAAGACACTTGAGCGTCTGAGGGTTAAAATATTTTTGAAAAGGTAATAAAAAAGGCAACAAAGAATTTCTTATACTAATAGACTTTAAAATACAATAGCCAGTAACTTCTTGGTAGGAAGGTTGATGCCCTAGCTTTCTAAAAAGCATTTTACCATTTGAGAATATAAAAGAGACATGGGCCACAGTCACAGTTACAGTCGAAAATAAATTAAATCTCCTTTCTATTAAGAAAACTAAAAATATATGGGGGAGGTCTATGTCCAGCAGCGGACGACTTCCGGTTTAAAAAGGAAAAATTATGCACACTAATGGCAACACTGTTTTGTATGTTGTGCAGTAAAATCAAACCAACCTCCGCACTTAGGCCTCATGGGACGTAACAAACCAATACAAACGTGTCTGAAGTAATAAATTTCCAAACAACAATATGCACTTTACAAACAATTCCTCGAACTTCACACGAGCCAAACACTTGCCAGTATTACGGTAGGCAAGTCACGTTTCAGCTTTACCCCCTACTCCCCAAGTACGCCGGTATTATTAAAAGCAATAATTAGTACTCCACTAACGGTCAATCAAGTCCATGTGTGTAGTAAAACTTATTGCATCGGATGTGTTTAATTAAGTAAAACTAATCTTTCAAGTCGATAACTCCGTTTACGGAATATTTTTTTCTAATCTAGAGAGTTCCAATCAGCTCTAAACCACTTGAAGCTACTTCTGTTTGAACGGTTTTAGAGAGGAGAAATTATTTTTAATGGGTGGCTCAAACCGCTCGTTTCAATTAACTCTTTTTTTCTAAAGTGAAACTTTTAAAATAATAAGGTGCACTTGTTTACAGCTCCAAATCACAGATATTAAACAGTGGAGAGTCGAATTATGTCATTAAAATGAATACGTTTGTGGTGCAAATGTCGGTGGTCGTAAATAAGAAGATGTGGTAACTAAATATGCCAAGCCCAAACCCGGAATGGCGAGGCGAGTATACAAGGCTCGGGCAAGGTCGTGGAGGCGGTAGGAAAACCGCGAATAACGTCGACATTGTCACACCAAGCGTCAGAATCTGAAGATATTATGTTTTATTTTATACTTTCTTATTGACTTTTTATTCAATACTAATTTAAGGAAACAACAGAGATGTAAAAAAGTAATTTATTTTAGAGCATCTAACATATTTCCTTATAATAATTCTAATTTTTATCAGAAAATTACCAATTATTAAAATAACAAAGTATGTCACGGTCCGGCAAAAGGTCGGCCAACCATCGAGGAACCATCGAGGTGGACGTAGGAGCAGTGGAAAAGTATTTGAACTTTAGTATTCATCATCATTTTAGCAATTAACTATAAGCCAATTCCATTGTAATAGTCAAGAAATTAACGAACAGCAAAAACTTCATGAGGAGGACAGAACTAAATATTAATTAGCTGTGATTAATTGAAATTTGTTTACCGCGATGCTAGCGCCATTTCGAAACAAAAATTATATCTTCTGTGCCACATTTTTTATATTTGGCTTAGTTTAGAAGATATAATTATTGTTCCGAAATGGCGCTTGCATCGCGGTAAACTGGCTCTTAAAACGTTTGATGTTTAAATACTTAGTACGTATTGGTACCTCAGAGTAAGGAAACCGCCGCTACATTGGTACATATGTTTGTACAGATTGGTAATGCATCAAATCCTGTGTGGTCTGCCGTGGTTGACAACCAGTATTTTGCACTTCACGTCCAATACAGCCTTGCCATTTTGCTAACGGTAAAGAGATCGCGTAATGATGGAATCTGCACTAGTGAGCCACTTTCATGTCCATTACTGATCGAGATCATATCGATTCTCACGGCTTTTATCATTTTATTTTCTGTGTGCTGTGGGGAGCGGAAATTAGCATAAAGCTACCGCTAAGTAGTAGTCTGGTCTGGCCAAATAATTAGCGTAAGCGTAAAAAAGTTACTAACATAATGTTTCATCCATGTTCATCAGCTTTAAACAACACAGTGGATAGCGAAATTTTCAATTTGTATAATTTTGTTGAAGCTAAAATATTCCCTGACTTTCTTATTAACACTTTTCGATTAGTAGAGGTGTATTAAATTGATAATTAATTTCAACTACTAACTGATTTTCAACAAATTGCTGTCTGCTGTCTACTAAAAATTATTACTTCTGCAAAGAATCCATCATCAAGCACTTGTTTTGATAAGGTCTGTTTATAAATTTAATCTAAGTATTTTGTAATGCGTGCCTCAAGCTCCTTCTGCTTGCTGGCCTACATTGTCAAGTGTTTTATTTTATCTTTTAAAGAGCAATGTGTATTTGGTTATTCACTCACCGTGCACGTTAGGGCAGTGCCTTGGCAAATAAAATTATTGGAGATAAGACGTTTTTTTTTTCTTTAGATTCAAACTATCATTTTTGATTGATAATGACAAGTGAAATCGATTAGGGTTAGCAATGGGAGCTGCTCTTCGATAATATTGAGCTTGTGCAGTGGTTGGTAGTTGTTGCCCTTTTCCCTGGATTTTTGAGCGACGAAAAAAAAGGAGAAGGTCTCAATTCGACGCGTACATATTTCTTTTTTGTTTGAAAACGGGTGCGATACTAGCGCCTCTTCGATAAATAATTATATCCTCTAAACCATGGTCGAAATCAAAAATATGCGTCAATGACACCCAGATAATCTAGCTTTAAGACATTTTTAAGGCTTTGTTCTTTTAGGATAATGATATTAGAAATATTTGTTTGTAAAACTAAAACTGTACTGTACTGTACTGACTATTAATAAAAGGTAGAGCTAGAAACTGCATCGTTAAGAGTTTGAGTCAAAAAAAAAATCCTAACAATAGTGATCGGGCGAGAGGTCAGATTATCAAGGACTAGCGAGAACTGTGACCTCAGCAGTCCATCGCAGAAATCTAAAGAATAAATACCTACTACCTATATTAATAAAAATAAGAACTGCATCTGTTAAACTGACATAGGTTAATACTTAGAAAAGAAGCCATACAGCCATCGCATCTCTAAAGGCAAGGAAGAGACTGCCTGCATAGTATCTTTTTCCTACTATATTGAATTACTTGCATGACACAACAGACTATCAGAAACAAATACAACAGTAATTTTAAAAGGCAATATTATGATCAATTTAGCATCGTTTTTTTTCGCTGCCACGCCAATTAAACTGTTTGCAAACTTTATGAACACAAGTGGTCTTAATATTTTGTTAGTGGGAAAATTGTAAAAAAAGTTACATAATTACAGTAAAATGTATTCTAAAATAATTTAAGGCGTAATCGTTTTATAACTGGGCTGAATGACCTGGATTGATAAAAAGTCGGGGTTTATGTTTGCCAAGCCGTAAACTCCTTAACAGATAAGCAGCTAAGTCAATAAGTAGGTATATCATGATAATCAACAAATAAAGATATTTAATACGACTTATTACGTAGGTAGGCTAGTTAATACAGTGGTGATTCTTTGATGAACACTATGACTTCTAATATCTACAGCGAAAAATTATCCGACGTCCAATTATACAATGATCGGCGTTGCGTGACCCTCATCCCATGTCATTGATTCCACAACCTTCACCAGGTTGTTTAAAACTTGTAGGAGGGTCTGCCTTCAACGACAGATCAACATCAATAAGAATAGAAATGTTGTTCAAGTGAGGGTTTTTGGATACAGAGTAATACAGCATGCAACACACTCTCTCTGCGACTGCCACGCTTTTGATGCTTCCTGGGCCTAGCGCAAAAATGGCCTCAAAAATAGGACAGACAGTGTTGTGATATACATATATCGCCATGATAGCGGGAGGCAGAATGATCAAATTATTTGAACTACAAAGGACCAAGTTTTTGTTTTAATTTAATTCAGTATTGAATTAAGTACTTATTAATTTTTAGGTAATATTTTTAGTAAGTAATTACATAAATTATTTTTTAATTGTAAGTTCATAATAAATATTTTATACTCCACTTGCAATGAAAAATCAAATGAGCTAAAATATGTAAAAAAATACTACAAGGTTTTTGTACCTTGAAATAACTTTTAAGAACTAAGTAGGTTATGTTTTATTAAATTTGATAATAGTAAGTGATGTAAGATAATAAAACTGGAATTTCAGAGGTTGCCAAAAGTGTCCCTACAACACCTACACCCTACCCTTTGAACTTCAGACTATAAATAAAAATCCCTATCCTATCCCTATTACATAAAGTGCTTTGGTTTCTCTTCAGATTGTATTTTTAACATTTGACATTGTAATTTTATATTGAAAGTATAGCGTTACTTGACTATTTTACTTTCTTTCTTTCCTTTATTTAAATTTTATTTTTGCAGGGTTACACAGCCAGATAAAAAATGGCACTAATGTTTTTTATTACCTACCATAGCAATGAGGAAATATTGTTCTTTTGAAACTAAAACCTACCATAATTTGAATGTGCAAATTTCAGTGATTCAGAGGAAAATATGCAGCGACAAACAGACAAATGGTGTAGGTACATTAGTTAGTAAAACCTATATCGATATGACAAGAGTATGAGACACTTTATTGCAAGCAAACATTGAAAATGAAAAAATTAAAAAATGATTATTTAAATTTTCAAATAATTAATACAACATTTTTTTACAATAGCTTCCACACTAAGCGTGAGCCTGTGTAATGTTGTGGGCCACCTGATTTATACCAGACAATCCAGTACCTATAGTACTTACCTGGGGGGTTTTAAATAAAGTTATAAGTTACACTCACAGAAGCAACAAACTTCCAAAAATAAATTCTCAAGGGTTTAACGCTGTTGCTATTACCAACTATTGTGAACAGGCGCAAGTGAAGCAAATTAAGTATGTACCTATACTTACAGTTATCCTAAATACACTTTGTTCTATCCTATTATTCTAACTGAATGTTCTACTGTTATCTTCAACAAGGGTTACTTCGTATTGAATCTATGAGAATTATCATAAACCTCTGCACAAATTTTATCATGCATTATTAACACACATATTACATATTTAATGTATGAACAACCAGTCGTACGTTACGAAACAAAACATGAAAACTTTTTCTTACCTTATTAGCGAAGTTGTCGAATTCGCAAGTCAGGCGCAGAGGTCCATTCTCATCCGGTTTTACAATGTAAGCCCATTTTTAATCTTAGCACTTTTGATAACCTGCAGCCTGCAGGTAGGCAGTAACTTATTCCGGGACACGGTTATAGGGTAAAGGTAATGGTAATGCTGATTTGCTGGCACAAAAATGGATTGTTGGTCTAAAACATGATTTCACTTTGACTATACTACACTTTCGGGCGGTTCAGGATCACTGGCTGGCCAAAAACAAACACAAAACAGTGAAAAATAGGAATAAACGAACAAATTCACAACGACTTGAATCACAGAAACGCGCCAAACTTTAGGATGCAAGGCAAGCAAGCAAGGGGCACATGGGGCATGCAGGGATCCGATAAAAAAAAACTAAACAAAATATAAAATCAAGAAACGAACAATAAACAAACGAGCGAGGCGACTGACTACCTACGACGCGTGCACAAGTGTGTGTGTGTGTGATGATGTGAGTGAATGAATGAAAAGATTTTGTTTAAATGAACTTGGAATGAATGGAACAAAACCTTAAGGTTTAAGGCCTAATTATCAGAATAATTTGAATTTCGCGCCATACCGAGAGTTACCGATTTAACATTAAACATTAACAAAACGAAGGACCATCGAAGGCATAACAGTATCATTAAATCTATGATCGAAAGACCCAAACTTGTATTTTTTTTGTAATGTTGTAATTTTTAATGCCTCTAGAAAATAAATAATGTTGTAAAGCGATCGATAATACAGTAAAAAGCACAGAACAAGAGAATACAATAGAAATAGCATCATGAGATTTTAGTACTAAAACCAGTGTGTCCAAACTCACACATATAAACCAAACGCTCACTATGAAATCCAAGCTACCATTGGTGATTAACGACAAAGCCGAAAAGATCTACATCACAAAACTTTGAAGTAGACTATGAACCTTTTTTACAAATAAACAAAGATCAAAATCAAACAACAATTATGAAATACTTAAGATAATGATGACATACATATGATAAAAGAATGAAATTAGGTTTTTCCAAAGACATGGTAGAAAGCTATACATCCTCTTTGCTTTAAAATCCTCACGCATTGTTCCTAGTTTTACTATTCGACGCTAGATGGAACTACAGCTTTTGTACTACCGCTACTAAACACTAGGTGGCTACGTCGAAAAATGAAAAACTAAGCTAAGGATGTACATATTGCGGGAGAAAGTTTGTCGATGAGAAAAACCTATCGATATACAACTTTCTTTCATATGGCTACAGGTAACAATTACTTTTTTTTTTACGAAAATCTATGTGTAATCTACGCAAACGGCCTTCTTGGTGATTGGCGATGTATTGGTATTATCATATGAAAAAACCAGTCGCTCATAGAACAAAGTTTATTTTAGTGTACAGTTTAATTTTTATTTATTTCCAATGTCGTTTTTTATTCAACAGTTATGCTTCGCATAAATAGAGATTCAGAAATAAAAATGTGTTTAGTTATAAAATTGTATATACCTACAGTACTGCAAAAGTTATAATGCGCATAGAAATCTTCGTCACCGTTCGACAACGGTCGTATTCCCAAGCGACGTAAGACGATATGTATTTAAGGAGGTTAAGTGCATTTTCTGCATGCGTAATTTAGTAGAATTATGATTTTTGATTCAGGTGTTTCCGTGAAATCGACAATTAGCGAATCTGCATGCGCATTATTAATTTTGGAGTAAGTACTGTACTTTAAATGAAGCTTCATTTTAACCAAAGTAAACAATTTAGGTGGATGGGAGATAGACCAATAAAACCAGATGGGTTTTATATTTATATTATTTTATCTTATTTAATATCGAAGTACTTGCTTATTTATTACTTGCCTTAAACTCTTAACTAATCTTGGTTTTTTTAATACATAATATTTAGCATTTTTTCTTCTCTAGGTATTGTTTATTGAAACTCCTCTTAGCTTAAGAAGCTTTCATGATGGCTCCATCTTCAAGTTTATGCTTAAGTGTATTAGGTTCTGAGCTTGGCCCAAGGTGATCCAGTAACACAGGCTGTAAATAAATGAAAAGAAAAATAAAATATAGCACACTATAAGAGTGACGACTTGTCTTTATACAATACTAGTCGACCCGGCAAACTTCGTACCGCCTAACCTTTTATTAGAACGTGCATGTTTTATACTTATAAACCTTCCTCTTGAATCACTCTATCTATTAAAAAAATCCGCATTAAAATCAGCTGTATTTTTAAAGATTTAAACATACCTAAGGACTGATGCGGAAAGCGACTTTATTTTTTACATATTACAACATTATTGTAATATGATGATGATGCTAATATAATTTCATTCATACGCAAGAGTCTAAATTGAAAGATTCATATAATTTCATTAAAAAAGTAAAAAAAGTAAAAAATGATTTATTCAATACAGGATACAAGATATCGCTTATTGAAAGTCAATTAGACTAATCTAATTAATATTGGTACCTTATTTCGTAAAGTATCCTATACTGATAGAGGCGAGGTAGTTCAGGGTGCCCACTTATTGGCTCAGGCAAACAAATGTTTGCCTTGCCTTACGACAATGGTCGCCTGGAGACGCCCCCAAACGAGCCCTCCTCTGTCAAATGATTCTACTCCCTTTCGCAATGATTTTACAGCGTAGAGAAGAAAGGGGTAACAAACTCTACTTTACAATTTATCTCTCTCTTTTTTTGTTCTTATGTGACATTACAATTTAATTTAGAATACAAAGAACATAAATTAATAAGATTTAAAGTACAAACATGAAATAATGAAAATATCGTGCAGAGCTAGACTACTTCCATGCGTCTTTGTCGTTTTCATAATCATCAACATTGTAATAAGCTTTCTTAATCAAACCTTTTTTGATACGAGTTTTAAACTCATTATCATTCAGGATCAAAATCTCTTCTGGGATCTTGTTATAATATCTTACTTCGTTTCCTATAAAGCATTTGTTTGTCCGTTTTAGTCTGTTCTGTGGAATACTTAGTTTGTTTTTGCTACGCGTTCTAAGGTCTTTAATTTTATCACATTTTTTATCAAACATATGTAAGTTTTTACGAGTATACATAATAATTTCAAAGACGTACTGGGACGGAAGCGTCAAAATATCAATTTCTTTGAATTTTTGTCTGAGGGACTCGCGAGCTTTAAGCTGATAAATGTTTCTAATTGCGCGTTTTTGTAGTATAAAAATGACGTTAATATCTGCAGCTCTTCCCCATAGAAGCAAGCCATAGGTCATTAAGCTATGAAAGTAACTGAAATACACAAGTCTCGCGGTAGACACATCAGTTAATTTTCTGATTTTCCAGATTGCATACGCAGCCGAACTGAGCCTTGCCGCAAGATTTGAAATATGGGGGCCCCACTGAAGTTTCGAATCTAGAGTGATACCAAGGAATACAGTTTGATTTACTAGATTAAGCTTGTTATTGTCCAAATGTATGTCTGTATCATAAGCAGTCACATTTGGCAAGGAAAACTTAATGCAATTAGTTTTCTTCATTCGTATTCAAGAAATTAACTTTAAAGTAAAACACATTTTAAACCGAAAAAAAGGTAGAGGTTTTCAAGTCGAAGCGAATACCTATTTTTTTTTCACTGAAAATTATTATTATCGATAGATTTTTATCATAGAAAATTATCGATAGATTTTCATCATGTTGAGCAATCTCTAACTGATTTCCATTATACTGTTGTCAAAATGTTCTAGAAAAAGTCATGAGTCTAATACCATAGATAAAGAAGAACGCTAAGAAGGTACAGTCACAGTCACAGGACTCACAGGCTTCAATGAAAATTCAATTTTACTGCTCCGTAATTAGGGTGTTTTCATTTTCTCACTTATGGTTTTGTTTTCTTGTTCATGTATAATTTCAAATTTATTTAAAAATACAGTGAAATATTACTTACCGATGTAATGATACGGCATAATTAGTACTTTTAAGTCCCCGACTTTAATTTTTGCATTCCAACACAGCACAATATGGCATTTTAGTGGTTTTTTTTTCATATTTTTCCTGGTGGTTTGTTTACAAGAAGCTTAAAGCAACTGAGCTTATCAAATCTGTCAAAAACTACGAATAGGCACTGCAGAGCTAATGATAGGCACGCGGGCTCCGCCTACTCGCGATTTCTATTTAGAGAGAGAGAGCATCTTCCTTGTTCTGTGGTAAAAAGTATGCTAAAATAAACCTAGGTCGGAATAAAAAAAGTCTACAGGCAACATTTACTTCAAGGCTTACCGTGGTCATTCGTTCACTGACTGACTGATTTGTTCGTAGCTGATAGCATTGTGTAGAGGTGAGAATAACTGCTATTTTTCAATCGCATGCGATCGCTGTTATGCTATTTTCGAACAACTGCGATTTTAAACTGCGATCGCATTTTCGTTGCCGGATCGCATATCATGCAACGGCAACGAAAGTGCGATCGGCAACGAGAATGCGATTGGCAACGAAAATGCGATCGGCAACGAGACTGCGATCGGCAACGAAAATGCGACTGACAACGAAAACGCAGGATGTAACTAGACATGCAAGTTTGCTCTAATATCAATGTTAATATGGATATTTTTATCGAAGTGCAGCAATTATCGATATTTCAAAACCTTATACATTTTTTTTTCAGCAAAATGTCTTTTTAGTTCATTTCATATTAATTCGATAGGAGTGAGATCGTAATGCTTCAATGCGTTTCGTTGCTTTGCTAATGACAAGCTGTCACATGCGATCGCGTTTTCGTTGCTGACGGCAACGAGAATGAGATCGTTACCGACGGCAACGAGAACGAGATCGTTGCCGGGCAACGAGAACGCGATCGTTGCCGGGCAACGAGAACGCGATCGTTGCCGACGGCAACGAAAACGCGATCGCATTATACATTTGTTGTGAATAGCAATGCGATTCGTTGCCATGAAATAACGAGTTTTTTTAAATGCGATTGTAAATAACGACCACCTCTAGCATTGTGTTGCTGTTTTGCATGTTGCACGCACGCACACATTGATAATTTTAAACAAGAAAAGATCGAAGTGATTGGTCAGAAAGTGGTTTTCAAGCGCCCTCCGCCCGCGCACCAACGTCCTTGCGGCCACCGACCTTTCTATACTAGCTAGGTAAGTAGTTGGTAGTTACCGAGTGCTACGATACTAACCATACCTTCCTGTATTCCTGTGCTGGGTACCAATACCAAGCGAAGATCCTAGTGTTATTTTTCTTTACTATTGGATTGGACCAAATTCATTTACTAGTAAAATATTAAAGTACTTAATTAAGTAAGTTAGATAGATAAGTAATAGTTATAGTTTATTTATTAAAAGGAACACAAAAATATTTACAGTACATTACATCAATATATATAAAACTCTTCCGTTACTGACTGACTGACTGACAGACAACGCAGAGCCGAAACTACTGGGCGTACAAAGCTGAAATTTGGCATGTAGGTTTCTTAGGGAGTGTAGGTGAGCACTAAGAAAGGATTTCCCGAAATTCCCACGGGAACGGGAAAAAACGGGATTTTTGTGTTTATGAGAAATCTGCGCCGGAAATACCGCGGGGCAGCCTCTAGTTACAGTATAAAATTCCGGTTAACTAAAAAAAATAAAAATAAAACAATAGGTTTAAAAATAATAAAATATTTCGTTCAGATCGCCGCCACTGGTCGGAACCGTGCCCAGCAGGCTGGCTGCGTTTCCACGCTGGATGGACAGGCTTAAACGCTGGCCAAGATATGAGCTGGCCCGCTGGTCACCTGACTGGTCGATCAGGCGCGTCGACAGTTCTTTAAACAAACAAAAACAGGCGTTGCCGCTTGCCGTCGTCACGCACCAGCCCATTGGGTTCCAGTATGGCTGGTACGGGGACGCTGGCTAGGGCCCGGCGGATTATGTCGTTCATCGACATAATCCGCCGAATCGATCGACCATGCCACCGCAGTGGCAGCAATGTGGAGCGATAAGGAATTGGCACAGGATTACAATAATCATAAAAGGTGGCGAGCAAATTTTCTAAATAATAAGCACGCTTGGCAGACGCTATTAATAGCCACGATAATACCCTAACAAACATCAAGGACCGCGTCTGCTAATATGGTAGCCCTGCGTTTTTAATTGACAAGGTTTCAAAAATGTAAAAAAAAACTCTACTAAATCATTTGCACGTGTCTGCCTCTGGGGCTGATGATAACAGCCATCCTGTAAACACGTAAAATCGAAGAGGCATACATCTAGGGCTCTGAATTTGTAGTTATTAATTTTTGAATTTATTTTTATGATTTAAAAAAAATAAATTATTAGCACGCTTGGCAGACGCTATTAATAGCCATAATAATACCCTAACCAACATCAAGGACCGCGTCTGCCAATATGGTAGCCCTGCGTTTTCAATTGACAAGGTTTCAAAAATGTAAAAAAAAAAACTACTAAATCATTTGCACGTGTCTGCCTCTGGGACTGATGATAACAGCCATCCTGTTAACACGTAAAATCGAAGAGGCAGACATCTAGGGCTCTGAATTTTGTAGTAATTAATTTTTAAATTTATTTTTATGATTTACAAAAAAAATTGCACGCTTGGCAGACATGTATAGTTTGAATAAAAACCATAAAAAGGACCTCGGAAAAATAGTCTGCCAACATGGCGGCTCTGCGTTTTCAATTGACAACGTTTCAAAAATGTAAAAATAAGAAAAACTATACTAAATCATTTGCACATTGTCTGCCTCTGGGGCTAATGATTATATAGTCATCCTGTAAACGTATGACGGAATTAAAACTATAAGGAATCCTATTTATCAGATAAAATACACGCATTGCTTTGATTCCGTGAATTTCAAACAGTCGTACAACCTAAAAATCAGCGAGCAAAGTTTCTTCCAAATGGTTTTTTTTATCCAGGGAGTCCAAATGAATCGAATGATCACAATTAGAATCGAGAGCAAATGATTTAGTAGAGTATTTTTTTTACATTTTTGCACCTCCGTCCCATGAAAACGCAGAGCTCTAAGTGTCTTCCTCTTCGATTTTCGTGGTTTTTAAGATGATTGTAATCATGAACCCCAAAGGCAGACACGTGCTAATGATGTTGCATAGTTTTTTTTTTTACATTTTTACAACTCCGTCCCATGAAAACGCAGAGCCCTAATTGTCTGCCTTTTCGATTTTATTTAGTTTCAAGATGATTGTAACTATGAACCCCAAAGGCAGACACGTGCAAATGATTTAGCATAGTTTTTTTTTTGACAAGTTCAATCCGCTGTAACGTGAAAACGCAGCGACATAGGACAAAAATTTACTGAACCAAATCAATTCGTACTGACCTAAACTGCAACCCACCGCGCAAGTACTTTACCGAAATGCTACCCACCTCCTTATCCATTACAAGTGTAGTCTATCTTTACCCACTTCTAGTATGCAGTAGTAGTAGGTGCCTAAAGTGCCTAGTACAGTGGTGGACTAGGAGGCCATAACAGATTTGTCTATGGTTACGTCAGCCCTAGACTGTATTGCCAAAGAACAAGAGCTATTTTTCAATACAGAATAACCGGAAGTTTTACGCCGACCGTGTCCGCCACTGTACCTACCTACATTAGCAAGGTACAGTGGCGGACACGATCGGCGTAACACTTCCGGTTATTCTGTATTGCAAAATAGCTCTTGATCTTTGGTAATAAAGTCTAGGGCTGACGAAACCATAGACAAATCTGTTACGGCCTCCTAGTCCGTGACTAAACCTAAGATACTCAATCACTACCGAAGATAGCAATATCAAAAGACCTACAAGTCCTGTAAGTACCTACAAATCAAGTTTGCGCCGCCCTGTGGTGACTGTGATCTGACTTTGACCCATTAAAAAAAAGGTCCTTTTGTTATATTATCAGAACAAGAGCCCACACAGCCCAGCACGCTCCGCCGCCGATAAAACGCGACGCAGCAGTTAAATCTGTTATGGTATGGTTTTGTACGGTGGCTTTAAACCATTCTTTGTGCTCTATGTAGATTTGTTAGATCATTTAGGTACCTAGTTTTGGTTTTGGCGAAAGTGAGTGGCTCTAGCTAGGCTAGGCTCTACTTTACTTAAGAAGTACCTACTTATTTGTAAGAAAGAACTAGGTAGTAAATGTTAGATTAGTTGGAATGTGGCATTTAATTTTGATTTCTTTTGTCTTCTAATAAGTACATTGCCTTTTACTACAATGTAAGTTAGCCAAATGACACTCACAGTACAGTAATACTAAACTTTAGGTTGTCTATTGTCATTCGCGTGAACAATAACGAAAGTGATTTAAATAAAATGACTTTTTGTTGATGCTTGATCACCTCGTGCAATCACCATTAACCAAATGTGAACCATGGGAAAGTTATGACTATTGCTCAACGAATGTATGTTTTAAAAAGTAAATTGTTATTATTCTGCATGATTTTTTCTCTATGATCATTAGAACATTAAATAGAGATGACGATCTCTATTTATCTATTGTAAAGAAAAAAAAACTTCCGCAACTAAGATATCTGTCGTTTGATATTAGATATTATTATAGAGATCAAGAAACAAAAAGCACAGGTGAACTTTGTCAGATCTCTAGTCTGTAATGTCTCTGACTCAGCCTACATTCAATCAAATATAGGTGGCGAGATTTTTCTACCCTCCGGTATTGCTAAGAATTTTTTATGTTTTTTGCTAGTTTTTTGCTTTTTCTCATGGACATATTTTTCTTTGGTCATTGGGTTGGGTACGGGCTCAATACAATTAGGATGTATGGAATAATTAGGAGGATGCAAATTTTCAATGCTGTAACTTTAATAAGTTTGTGAAAAATAAGTGCGAGGCAGTAACTAATCAACATTATATAGTTACTGTGGGCGCTCCGCGTCTTCGCCAGCGCATTTCCCTTGAAACAAAAAAGTTACTAATATTCCCGTGGGCATTTCGGGATAAACAGTAGCCTATGTCCTTTCTTAGGCTTTTGACTATTCATATACCAAATTACATTCAAATCGATTCAGTAGTTTTCTTAGGAAAGCAGGACAAACAGACAGACAGAGTTACACACAGAGTTTATAATATTAAGAATGGATTAGTCAAACATGAATGACTACGGAACCCTCAAAATATTTTTATCTATTCTCAGTGCAATTTGTATGTGATCGATAAACTTTATTTACTTCACCTTAAAACTAGGTAGGTAGCTAGCTAATTTATGTTTGCTCTTACTCCTTTAAAACTGTCACGCGATATGATCTAGTTAATTTAATCAATGCCCTCAAGCGTATTCACATATAAAAAATTAGGTCTTTTTTAAGGTTTCACTTAATGAAAAGGATGCCATGCTAGTTGAGGCGCGCAACCCGAACCACAATCAAGATCAAGTGATAATTAAATTTTAACTTGAATTAACCCAACTTTTAGATACAATTAAATATCTGATTACTATCTTCTACCTTATACTATGATAATCTTAATTATATTTGAGTTATCGTAGGAAATACCTGTTTAGGGGCTTAATTAAATTAGGGATCTTGTTTTGATAAGATTTTTTTAAATTAAAATGCCTGTAATTGAAATCTCTAAAAATATTTTGTTGATCCTGTCTTTATATTCAAAAACAGCGGGATGGATGAAACAACCAATCCTTTTTTTTTTATATGTTTATTTTTTTGTATATTGGTTTGGTTATAATAAAATGTAGAGACAAAGTTGCCGGTAAATGTTCTTACTAGTGTTGGTACGTGTAAGTATACTAACTTCATACATATCATAGCTATAACTTACTTATAAAATCCAAATGCGATAGTTATTTAGAATATTTTATTGGCCACAGCCCAGGTTCGCTCGATAAGGCAGCGAGACTACTTTCTCGACAATTTCTCTCGGATCGCCAGCCTTGGTTGCTTGCCTTGCCTGCGGCGGCGCCGGCGACGGTAAATTAGCGTATGGCGTCAGGTGAACGTATCCTGTCTTTGTTTTAACATGGAACATGTACTGGAAATTAAGGAATTCATCAGGCTTGATGTTTTCTGATAAGACTAAGCTAGATATTGTATTGTAAGCTTCTTTGACGTAAACTTAAATCGAAATGGTATTGGATCATTAGTGGATCACCCTCACTCACTACTCACCACCTCAGAATCAGTGAACCTAAATGATGTAGGTGGCTTGCTATGTTTTATTTTGTACAATCAAAACCGTTAGATAGTTCATTGGTGTTTAAATAAAATTTTGTTGCTGAAATTCCTACATTAACTTAACTACGTCGCATCTTGTCTTTGTAACCTTGGTGTGCACTCAGGAACCTTTTGCAAAACTCTTGTGAGTAACGAGCTTCATAATTGAAGATGCTAATTCCGGTTCGAAGAATTTATCGTGTTAGTTGGACCTTGTCCAGTTAAGTGTTTATACTATACTAGAATAACATTGCATTAATCACTGGTCTGACGACATAGTGAAGGTCGCCGGTAGGCAGTGGATAGGACTGGCGCAGGACCGTGGTGCATGGCGTGCGAGAGAAGCAGGCCTATGTCCAGCAGTGGGCTCTGACAGGCTAATGATGATGATGATGATGAATCACTGGGTTGGGAGGCTTGTTCTATTACTTATTTCTTAGACTTCCTATTTTATTCTTATTCTCAGCCAGTCAGGGGAGGCCTATGTCCAGCATTATATTGAATGGGGGAACAGATCACCACAAGGACATTGTGAAGGGATGTGCCATAATCGCTAAGTTTGGCAGACGGCTTGGTGTTTGTAATACGTGGTAGTAGTAGTACCTACCTTTACTGTATTAAAATTATCAACGAAGAACGCTCCTTTGGTCAGTATCTTTTTATTGACAGAATAAATGAATTAAAAGAAATGCAAAACTTAGTGGCAATAGGCACAGGGCACATATCTCGAATAACAGATCGTCGCTACGGCAGAAAAATTCTCGAGTTGCAACCTTAAGATGCAGAGTAGGCAGAGTGCAGACCCCACACGGTCAGACGACCTGGGTAAAGGCTGCGGCGATTACACTGGATGAAGTTCTCTAAAGATCGTCCAGCAGTTGACGTCTATTGGGTGAAATGATAATGACGATGATGATAACATAGAAGATTAGAATAACATACCACAGTAGACTCAGACTGTTTCAAATAAAAGATCTCTCTAAGTTGACTGTAATTTTAATGAATCGTTTTGAAGTTTATCGATTAATTTTCCAAATGTCGCAACGTGAAATATGGAGGTAATTGCATCGCAGATCATTTTGCGTCGATAAGTGACCATTTAACTAGTTCCTGAACGTAAGATCATTAATACACATCGGGGAAGTCTTGCAAAACCTTGATCTATGTGTTAAAAAATATTTTACGTTCACTCAATATAATAATATAATAACGGATGCAACTAATAAGTACCTGATCGTAAATTAGGCTCAGGCATAACAAAGACAACAAGCATAATGTAATTATATTTTAAGAAATAATACTTACAGATAATAATAGGAGGTAACTACTTAATAATAAGTATATAGTTGATGAAAGTTTCATCTATCGTCCCTAATGCACGTTCGCATAATTGACGAACGTGCATTAGAACGTGCAATACAACAAAACAGTACCTATGTAGAAAAATTTGGTCGAATAGCGGAAAAATATTGGTATAATGGCAGCCAAAAAGACTACATTATCGCTAGGTACCATTACTAATTTATAAGGTACCTATTATGTTGGTAATTTTGATATGGATTTTGACAATGCTTTGCGAATATATGCGAAATCTCATGAAAATTTAATTTAGGTTAGCAAATAGATACCTAGTCAAATTATTTATAGGTACTTGAATGATTTTATATCCCTTATATTGATAAGTAAAGACGATTTAAAATGATACGTGATAGGCCTAATTATAGTTGATATTTATTGTAAGGTAAAGAAAGTAACTTAAAAGTGCGTCAACAAACCGTTCGTGGAACTCAGATATAAAGCTGTTCTAACTTAATTTCTTTTAAGAAATTCTTTTTTTAATACTAACTTTTTCTTTTTTTAAATAGTTTTTTTTTAGCATGTAGAGTAAGAATTTAATAATAATTGACACTTGAAATTAAGTACTACGATACGATAGAAATATTCTAGGTAATTTAATTATGCTATTAGGGATAGATATTGTTTTTGTGATAACAATTGACTAGCGAATCAGTTGCTCTAATTCACTTTCAGTGTAAGCTTTTTAAGTAGCCTACCCTACTATTGCATTGTATTTTATAGATTCCAATTTTTTTTTAAAGGAACGTAAGTACATACAGTATGTATAAATTACTGACAGTATGTATACTCAAATTACTTTCACGATGCGATTTTTGAATACACTAAGTATGAAAGAAAACACTTAATTTTTCTTACGACAGATCGTAATGTTCAAAAATGGTGATCGCCTTATCTGTTCACATGATTTCGACACTCGCTAATTTATGCGTTCTACTTGTATAACTTTATTGTTGTTGAAACGTCGATTAAGATTTAAAGCTATAAAAGGATACTTAATTTTAAAATGCAATTTGCAGCAAGTAACCATGTTGCAAAGAGAGAGCAGGTAGGCTTTATAGGGAACAGGTTGCCAAATTAAACAAACCGATTGTATTTGCATGCGTAATTATTTACAATATAATTAAAATTAACTATTATTATTTAATTTTTCATCATTATTTGCATAGACATCATCATTCATCATCATCATTTCAGCCGTAAGACGTCCACTGCTGGACATAGGCCTCCCTCAAGGCTCTCCATCTGTACCGATCGCAGGTGGCCTGCATCCAGCGTGGACCCGCAGCCTTGCGCAGATCATCCGTCCATCTGGTCGGTGGACGTCCTACGCTGCGCTTGCCGATCCGTGGTCTCCACTCGAGAACTTTTCGGCCCCAGCGGCCATCTGTTCTGCGGGCTATATGACCTGCCCATTGCCACTTCAACGAGCTTATCCGCTAGGCTATGTCGGTGACCCTGGTTTCTCTGCGTATGTCCTCATTTCTGATTCGATCCCGCAGAGAAATCCCGAGCATAGCCCGCTCCATGGCTCGTTGAGCTACTCGCAGCCTGTTCATAAGCCCTATAGTGAAACACCACGTTTCAGAACCGTATGTCATCACTGGCAGCACACATTGGTTAAATACCTTCGTCTTCAGGCACTGAGGAATATTGGACGAGAAGACGTTGCGTAGTTTCCCGAACGCCGCCCATCCGAGCTGGATTCGGCGATTGACCTAGCGGCATAGACATACTAATATGTAATGTTATTTGAGTAGTAAAAAACCAAAACCAATTTCTTATCAATCAAAAAATAATATTAACGTTTCGGAGAGTAAAATATAGCTATTGGATCAAAAGTACTTATGTATGTACTGTTCAGATATCTAAAAGCTTCCTAATTAGTATTCGACGATGCAAACCTCCAAACAAAAGTAATGTTAAATAATTCATACTATGCTCCGTCGTCAAACTTGATAAATGCAGCTCACGATAAACGCAAAAATACAAAATCATAATTTCAAATTTGGGAACTATTTATACAATACAATAGACACTTTGATTTTATTGGCTACAATGCTACAATATTTTCACCTTAGAGCTACGTCATATTCAATAGGTAAAGGTACTGTATGCAGGTTTAAGTCTGTCTGTTTAAGCTACTGATAAGGCTAATGCAAAAACCCATTGCACATGCAAACATAATTTTATAATTAATCAAATGACTCAAATATAATTCCGTCCGAAAGTTTCTAGAGCCTTGATATCAAAAATTTCTAGGCCTTTTGATTTGGAACAGTCAATGAAAACAGTTCCACTTGAAGTGTAGGTACATGTAAAAGTAATCTCACTTTGACTTTCCTTCCTATTAAATTATAATACCTACCTAAAATGTATCAACTGGTTCACAGTTCCATTATTAAATGAAAGCATGAAAGCTTGTTCTTGTTACACCCACCAGAAAACTGTGTAAGTCATAAATCCAAAGAAACCAGACTAAGAAACCTCGGCGGGCGATATTGATGCATTTTGCGGTTCAGGATCTGACGGGTTTCCATGTAAGGATGGGTCGACCGGGCCACCGTAACTGTACCTGGGCCCTGAATCTGTTAAGGACTCTTTGCCAGTTAATTGTAATGTCAAAGCAAGCCACCAAACTGTGAATGATAGCAAGATAACAAAAAAGATAGATTTGTAATTAGGTATGTATTTTTTTTAAAAGTAAAAAGTAAAGTAAAAAATGATTTATTCAATACAGGATACAAGATATCGCTTATTGAAAGTCAATTAGACTAATCTAATTAATATTGATACCTTATTTCGTAAAGTATCCTATACTGATAGAGGCGAGGTAGTTCAGGGTGCCCACTAATTGGCTCAGGCAAACAAATGTTTGCCTTGCCTTACGACAATGGTCGCCTGGAGACGCCCCCAAACGAGCCCTCCTCTGTCAAATGATTCTACTCCCTTTCGCAATGATTTTACAGCGTAGAGAAGAAAGGGGTAACAAACTTTTTACTTTATAAACGTGCCTGCAGTTTGTTATTTTTTTTAAGTGTTTTCCTGTTGTCTTAAGAATTTCTGCTTTTATGCACCCTCCCTATTTCTAGTACCTACATTCCAAATTTCAAGTTTTTTTCTCCAGCGATTTAGGATGTTCGTTGTCTGTCGATTAGTTATTTAATAATAAAGTAATATTTCGTTAAAGTCATTAATAAATAAAACGGTGAATCCACTTACCATATGTAAACCCATAACATAATTTTCCCATATTTTCATAATTAATATGAAACATAGGTTTGTACTGACGAAACCTCAAAAGATGAATCACATCTAAGCTTCCAATACAATCAGCTGCTAAATTTGATGGGAAGTAGTTTTTTTAGATTTTGACTAATGTTTCAATGTGAAAGTTGTAGAGTATTATGCTCTCTGAGTATATTCTGTAGAGTATATTCTGATTTTCCAGAACCATCCATACGATTACAGGCGAGCAAGTAAGTATAAAATAAGAATTGCCCTCCAGTTTGAAAATGTGCAGTAAAAAGCACCACTAATTGGCGTCCCTCCTAAGCAATGCGACAACCTGCTGTTACGTAACGTTACGCAATTTTACTTTTTTTTTTGGAACCACTCCACCCTCAGCCACAAATAGTGTTCGGGCACAAAATTTGAATTGAAAATGATGAGAGAAATTAACACGTATCATTTCCGTCATTATCGACCGCGTGGAGGATATTGAACAATCGCAACCACCAACTATATCGCAGCTATTGGCCGAAATAAATATTTTGGCCACCGCAATAATAGTGCTATCTTGTCGTTATGCACTGTAACCACACACACCACTGCTGCAAAAAGTTGCAACTAATTCCCACATGACCACTGCTTGGCCACCTTTTGTTGCTGCGATCGATGTTGCGGTACGTGTATGTCAATCCTTATGTACGTTATTAGATGTCTTCTCCGGTCTGTTATCCAGGAATGAGATAATGAGATTTAATCTTCATCTTCAACTCTTCAACTTGTGCTAGTGAAAAAAAATAAAAGGTACCAACTTATAAACTTTAATTATCATTTCTCTGTAAATATAAAACCTAATCAGATGAGCTTCTCTGTCTCTACAATGTACCAAACGCGTAATAAAATACGAAATATTACGAGCTTTCAATTTATGTATATACCTAGTTATCAATGTTATTATTTCCTCTTGAATTTTTTTTTTTTTTAAGAAATTGTGATGCCCTTGTTCTGGTTATAACAAATCTTACATATTCGTGATTTTTTTAACTAAACTGTTTTAGCTACACCATAACAGTCGCAAGTGGGAATATATTGCAAAGCTAAGGCAATCTAGCAAGTAATTACTACACAATGCTAACGAGGCACGCGCGAGATAGAGCAAACTGGGCTATGTTTGTTGAAAGCATGCACACTAGTTACTTTAAATAATAACATACCCATTAAACCAAATTAGCGCTTAGCACTCTAATTTAAGATTTAAAGTTCGTCGGAGAAACTTTATCAAAGTCACTCTTGATGGATAGATGCGTAGGATGCTGTTTGCTGGTATGCAATTGCAACATTTCTTTTCGTTTGTCATGCTACTAATTAATTAAACTTTGATAATACCTATTCTAAAGAGGGAATTCACAGCGGTTAAATCTATACACCTACACCACTCATAACTTTTCAATAAGATTCAAAAGCTAGACAAGATTACCTTCCCTGTATCACACCGAAAACCCCGTTGAAATACCATCTTAGAATTAGTATTTCTATGAATCTTATTAGAATGATCTTATTGTTATGAATCGCTAAAATTAAAAGTTCAATTTAAGTACTAACATATCTACTTACATCCTGCTGAATTAAATTATCATATGACTTCCGGTCCTTGAAACGAGATGG